>MNCI01000189.1:89271-144068 GCA_015680685.1 Gnetum montanum
TTTTTTTTTTTTTTTTTTTGCATGAGAACCACACCATGCAAAGACTTATTATTTTTATTTGCTTAGTTTCCCGATAATGTAGCAACATTAGAATAGTAAGAAAACTCAAGAAGAAAACATCCAAGCACCCAAGAAAATGGCCAGCACAAGTGCATCAAATCCCCTTGAAGTCACCCTTTTCAATCCTTGAGTCCTTCCTTGGTTTGAGAAATAACCAGTCACCGATTCGTTGATAGTTCTTATTATTGAGAAAGGGACTATATAGTTCCTAGCCAAGAGAGACCATAGAAATTTATGGATGCGTGGATGATGTGGACCCATTGCCTGTTATATCAAAGGAACCATACCTTAGTATCAACATCATAACTTAAAGGTAAAAACCAAACATTAGCAATCAATGAAATATAGTTCATACCATCTTCGGAGCACTTATTAAGTGACGAATCAAACAAAGTAATCAAACACATAAAGAAATGAAAAAGTATAAATGATGTTGTAAAAAAAATAAGAAAAGTTAAAGAAATTTGTAAAACAATAATGTGTAAAACAAAAAATTTAAAAGGAACTGAGGGCCTTAAATGATCAGCATAGGTGGCCATCTCCCCCATGACTGAATTGGAAGGGAGAGATTTGAAATAGTGAGCGAGATCATCCTCTCTCAAATGTGCTATGTGCATAGACCATTCTAGGTTCATGATAAGGGTTGGTCGGTTGCACACAAACTGGTATTCTCCTATTGGAGTACTCATTTGGATTTTCTAAGAGTTTCCAACTTCCCCCAATTGGTAGTTTCAGATTAAGGGTTGGAAGTTGGCGACACTCTTGCTCCAGTGTATCTATGCTTTCTCTGTGGGCACAAGTTGGTCCCCAGTTAGTTCTATGCATATTGGTGGGTTGCTCTCTTGATTAGCTGTCAACCACTGGATGTTCTCTTGTTGTGTGGTTGCTACATACAGGCACTTTTGTATGTTAACTTCTTGGGCATACCGATTGCATGTAGGAGATGTTGAATGCTCCTGTACGCTATCACCCTCTGTATCACTATATGTGATGCATGGAACCTTCTTCTTCTCGATCTTTCCATAAGTATTTTCCTTAGATATTTCCAAGGAAAGATCACAAATTCCTAGGCATACGTTCACGGTACTTAGCCATGCCCTTCCCATTATTATTGGGAAGTCCCCCTTGTCATTGTTGACTTGTATCACTAGGAAATCAGCTAGGTATGACCAACCACATACAGTGGTAACGATGTCCTCCACCAATCCCAAGGGAATGGTGATGGACTAGTCAGCCAACTCTAAGTGAATCTTGCTCTTCTTTAGTGGAGGTAGGTTCTAGGCTTTATACATTTCTTGCGATATCAAGTTGACTTTGGAACCTGAGGCAAGAAGAGCTTTACGTGGTTCATTCCTAGTGACTTGGAGGTAGATTAAGGGACTTCCAGGATTAGAGAATTTCTTGGGAAGGTGGCCCACCTTGATCCAGTCAATGACAGTATGTGTTAACATAACTGTATGCATTGAGCTCTGTTGTTGGTTTGAAGGGAGCTCTAAAGCCTTATTTGATGAAGAAGCGTTTGGAGGCTCAACTGCTTGTGGTTGTGAGGGCTTGTTTGGGCTTTTGGTTATGAAAAAAAGTCTTCTCCTTGTACGGTTGTCAGAACCAGCAGTGGGTTGAAGGTTTACAGCTCTCGTAGCATTACACTGCTACGGTTGAGTGGGGAGTTCCCCTTGCATCACTGGAGCGGGTGGTAGTGGAGCTATCAGTGTAAGAGTGGTGGACGAATTCAGAGGATGGAATGCATGTGGTGTGTCTCTCCCAGGAGAAGGAGTCTTATAGTACTCCCGAGCTTGGTAATGACATCGTGGGGTCACGTGACCAACAGAGTCACTTGGAGAGATTGGCTACTGCACGTAATAACCATATGGATCTAGTTGCTGGTAAAGGTATTATTTCCTTGGCAGTGGCATCCCCCATGATTGTGGGTATTGCCACTGCTAGTGTTGCTCCATAGGTTGTGGTGGAGTTCCACTTGGATAATACATTAACGGTTGGTGGAACTACCTTGGGTTACCTTGGGGATAAGGTAACCAATGGGGTGCTTGTCGTTTGTTAAGTCTTGGGTTGAGTGCATACACCCCAGACTCTTGTAGATGTGAGATTATTTGGCAACATCCCTTAGGATGGTCATATTGGTAGATCTCACATCCACTCTCATTGTCTGTATCCGAATCCACAACCTCTTCAATGATAGCTATTTTACCCTTACCTTTGTTACGTGCATGGTCCAAATCCCTCTTCTTTTTCTTATCATGGTCACTACTTCGCTCCTTAGACTCCTCTACAATTTTTAAAATGGTTTCAAATCTACTATCTAAGGAGTCCCACATTTGATCTACCTTAGCTGACACTTCTATTGTTAATTTCTGAAGTGGCAAGGATTTCCTACTCACCAACTCTTCGAGTGGTAACTCATCCTCCTCCTCATAGAATCTTACTTCCCTCTTCCGGAGGGAAGGATCGTGGTTATACTCTTCTGTGCTTTCTCTCTTACATAGCTCTCCTTCTTCCTTAGCTACTTGCTCCAACAATCTATGAACCTCATGGAACCTAAGTTCAAATAATCTTCCTTGGGCATATGTCCCAAGGGTTCTCTTGGTTTCATGTCTTAGCCCATCTACGAGATGGCGTAGTTGATCCTGCTGTGCGTAACCATGGCCTGGGCAACGATGTAATAGTGCATAATATAGGCCCATGGCAACTTCCAAGGGTTTGTGATTACCTTACTTCCATCCTTGGATCTACTTTCGCAAGTTGGACACTCAGGAGTACGTTTGATATTTATCGTTAAACAATTCTAGCATCGTACTCCACCTTCGAATGAATTTTGGTTCTAAGGACCGGTACTAGCTTTTCGCTTCTTTTATGAGTGTCCTTGGGAACAACTTTAATTTTTTCCACTCATTTTCAATGTTTTACAAGGCATAGGCATCGTGGAATGCCTATAAGTGATTCTGTGGATCAGCGCTGTATCCCCCCTCAAATCGTGGGATATTATTCATGTCTAGTCTCTTGATCCAGCTATCTTTTTGGTGCCTTGTAGGTATTCTAACAGCCTCTGTAATGTCTAACATGCTTCAGGTTGCAAGTAGGGGTTCGTCATGGTCATTTCTTTTGTGGCATCTATGATGTCTACGTGATTCCCTACTTTTCCTTCTTCCATGTCGTGATTCCCTAAAATGCCCTCATCCTCGCTCTCGACTCTCTCATCGAGGTCTCTCATTTTGCTTACCCTTGTCCTCACGGTTAGGTTCCTTATGACTGCGTCCCAACGTTGAAGGAGAGGGTGAATTTTGTAATGAAGAGGAAGAGGAAGGAGAACCATTGCCATGACGATGTTTCCTACCTTCCCTTCGGCAATCTCAACCCCGATTGTGATGACAATCAGAATGCTTACCCTTGTCTTGTGTTTGTGTTCCTCATTAAACACTTGGTGTTCATGGGAATCAAAACCAGGGTTGTGAATCGTGGAGCAAAGGTTCTAATACCCAACCTTCTTACTATCATTAGGAAGGGTAACATCATTTTGTGGAGAACCTATTGAAATAGGTTCACCACCCTTAATTTTGCTTATGAAGGCCAAAGCATTATGGGGTCCTTTGCCCTTCAACGATGTATAGTAACTCTCCTGTCGCAAGTTCCATTGACATTGCGCTTCTGTGGTATGGTAGTCCCTTAAGTTGTAATTGAGCGCAACGTACTCAGTGTATAATTATGACATGCCAATTCGTGCAAAGGCATGAAGGAGCATGTTGGGGACTGCTCTGTTTGGAGGCAACACTATGTTACCCTCCAAGTCTCTCTAATGCAGCTGTTCGTCTTGATGGAAGACAAAGGTAAAGTTGGGTATATATTCATCGTGATGAATATATACCATACTGAATTGTTGAGGAACTGGCAGTTCTTGGTTATGTATGTTGTGCCATTGACTGTCTCTAGTGTTGGTCCTAGGCAGTGAAGTGCTTTTGTGTGGAGAAGAAGAAATTTTTGTCTTACTCGGTGCTATTTACCATTATGTTATATTTTTTTTGATCAACCCTAAGGGTTTGTTTTAGCTCCCAACAATGTAAATGATATCCTATGTTCTACGTAGTGCACAAACAACTAAGTCCTCGGCAACGACGCCAATGATGAGTGGTGAGGTACCCCTACACTCAACCATATGAATACAAGCATTTCACACGCGGTCTGGTCGAACTCCAAGGACTAAGTGCTTATGCGCCTTATGGAACACTTAAGGTTAATCAATCGTTGTCTTCCCAAACTTACTTGTATTGTCACAATTGTATGGTTAAGTAAGTCTGAGGTATATGATTTTTATAACTTTTATCTTTTTATCGCCTATGCTAAGAGAGGAAAGGGTGAAGAGACTAAGTAACTAACTTTCACTAACTAAGCTTTAATCATCCTAGCATCAGTATCTGTTCCCACTTGCCGTACGCACCTTGAACCAGTGCAACACTATTGGGATTACCAAACGCTATTCGTTACTAGGTTACCAAGTGTAGCACATGTGCTTGAAGCGGTCGTACTAAATGCACTTAACTAGAGTTGAGGGTTGAGAGAGATTAATTATCTAAGAAAGCATTTAAGAATTTAACATTAATTAAATCCTAATTAGCTTAGTCCATGCACTGCAAGGTTTATCATAAAGTTCGTCTTTATTTCCGTACACAAATGTGTGCTCATGTACAATTTGCTCGAATAAAGATTTGTTCACTTTGAGACTCCTATTGCGGGCACATGGAAATTATTCTAACTCTAGAATGGTAAAACTGCCAAAGTTTTGCTAACGGTCTAGATCTAGATGTCGAAACAAGGAAAAGCTGCCTCTTATTTATAGAACTAGCAATGGGCTACGATATCGCATACATGATATCGCAGGGACCGATGCAATATCGCGGCCCACACGATATCGCGTCCCATCACCTAGTAACCCTAAGTCATAGGTTTGATTCTACCAAGTAGCACTAAGTAATAAATTATCAAAAATTTTGTAAAAGGAATTCTAAAACTAGTCCATAGAACCAATGGGATAAATTAAGGTTATGGTTTAATTAGTAACTTCATTAATTTGTTAACCCATAAAATACAGATTCAAATTACAATGAAAGCATATATGTGTCTATTAGCTTCTTATGCCCACTAAGGATCACACATCCAACAATTCTTACTAATGATAAAAGCCATGTATTCTTTTAGGGTAATGTTATCTAATATAAAGTACAATAATAAAAAAAAAGGAAAAGAGTTATGGGAAAGAACCAATGTTGCAATGAATACTCAAAAAATAAGTTTAGAAACATTGAGATTTAGGATACTAAGGAAAGAGACTTACCAATGCTTTCCATTTTACAACTAGTCAACTAGTACGTCTATTGCTTTGAGTGTAGCAAGTTGTGATTTGAGTTACACTTGGAAGCATTGTTCTATTTAATATACATTCTACTAAATTTTTGTATTAGCTGTTAAAGAAGGAATTAAATCAATAGCATTATGAAAAACAACAAAGTTTAGAAGATTATATGTATAAGAAACAGAATAGATTTATCATTAGCGTCCTAACCTTGTCCCAACAAAACAAGGTCAACTACATGAGTTTTCTTTTGTCGTCTGCCTCTATGAGGAGTTAGATACTTATTTATTTGCAATTTCATCAAGTGAATTAATTTTTCACATGTTTCTTTTTATCTTCCTTATGATGGCTTTCCTGAAATAATAATGTAGCAACCTTTTCTATAAGATCATTATCTAATTTTTTTCACATGCTTAAACCATCTAAGACACCATTCTTGTAGGTTACCTAAAATAGAAGATACTTCAAGCCTTCTTCTAAGGTCTCTATCATGCAATTTATCTAATATTGTAATCTTCAACTTCTATCTAAGCATTTGCATTTCTACCACGCTAATCTACTATTCATACCTCTTTTGTATTGCCTAACATTTAACACCATATAAAATAGTGGACTTGATAACTATCTTGTAAATTTTGAGAGTTTTTATATGGAAATTTCTCTCATTGGTTTGTCAATCTTGAGGGTTTTCAATAGAGTTTTTGTAGCATAATGTTTTTTTTTTGGTGATGAATGATTTGAAGATGGAAAATACTAATGTCTCTCAAACCATAGAGACTATGAAGAATTCTAAAGCTTTCAATTTTGTTTTACCACATTATTTATACGAATCCTTATCAAAAGATATGACTTCATGATACATATTTCTATAGATTATTAGATTTGTTTACCTGAATAAGGGTTTTACACTAGTGATTTAGGCTATCATTGACCATTATGAAATTAATATTTTGCATGCTCATTATTTTTTTGAATTTTTTTGCTTGTTGAACTAGTAAACTCTAAAATGGTTGAGAAGTCATTGGATCTTAATGCTTTTATGGATTAGCTTAATACTTTTATTGCTCGAGAATGAAAAGTGGATTTAGATCCATACTCTTCTGATGATTCTAAAATTCTTTTCTTGATTGAATTAGAAAATCCTCATCTTATTTTTCAAAGTGTTGAAAGAGAAACTGTTGGTAGCATTGGCACATTCCTGAAGACAAAGTTAAAAACATTACTAGGGTGTGCAACACACACATTATTTTGTAGAGATTAATTTACAAAAAAAGAAGCCAAAATTAAAACTTAAGGTCAATAATGAGAGTTTTTTCCAAAAATTACATATTATAATTTATAAGGATGTTGTAGCTATTATCATCATGAAGGCCATATTATTAGAATCTACCCTATTTTTAATAAAAATGTAGTTTTCAACCTTTTACTAATTCTTTTAATTCTAATAGTGCCAATAATATCTTGATATTTAAAAAGAATTCTAAAACACCATAAAATTTTAGGATCCTCATGCTTCAACAGAGTCTTGGAATTTAGGCAAGGACTTCCACAAGTGCAGCATCATGATAGTTCGGCAGGAAAGCGTAGGCACTGAGGATAGACTGTCCAATTTAGAAATTTTTCTATCTCCAGGGCTAATAGGCCCGCTGGACTCTCGAGCCTGCCCAACTGGAAAATTGACCCAGTTGATAGTTTACCCAAAGGCCATGCTAGGAGTTGTCGAAAGTGTTCAGGATGAGCAAAACAGTTCGGCAAGTTTTTTGTGAAGAATTCTACTATGCTACACTATGCTATTCAATGTAGCAAGCCTTTAAAGATAACTGCTTAAGTGTCCAAATGCGAATTGACAAAATTATTGCAAGACAAGTTAGGATTTAGCCAACACAAGGTGCTACGCTATGTAGTGTAGCACAACGTAGCAAAGGCAGAGTAGAAAGGCCCATCTTGCCAAGTGATTCCAACAAGAAGATTGCACTTTAGCAAGACTTCAGCCTCTAAAACTGGTTTCCCCACTTATCCCTTAGGTCTCGAGCAAATTTTCTTGCTAGAAAATGGCAGATTGAAGGAAGCATGATACACTGGTTGCTACGTTCTACCATGGTACATAGCGTAGCACAGTGTAGCAACAATGAAAAAACAACAGAAGTATTCCAAACATGAATTCAACAAGTCCGAAGGCTTCCTGACATGAAGGAAAAAAGTTGCAGTTGTTTACCTGACCAAGCCTCAAACAAATGCTCTTTGGCTCCTATGCAAATTTCTATGAAGGAAAAAAGTTGCAGTTGTAGCGTAGCACAACGTAGCAAGTAGCTACTTACGCTACACCAATGTGCTCAACAATGTGAGTAGTGCAACAGTGGCATGGAAGCATCAAGACGTCTTCAGGTAGCTCTAGAACTTGTTGGCAACAATCTTTCTCACTTTCGCATCTCCTTAGCAAAATCAGCAATTTTACTTCATTTTGCATACCCCTAGTCAACTCCCAAAAACTTGTTCCTACGCTTGACCTTGCTTGTAAGACTAGGGAACATGTAGTCCTAGAGCATAGGCTCCATTTTGCTTACATTATTAGCACACTGGATTTTGGCACATGTAGTTTTGGTGATATGGTCACAACGTAACAAAGTTCACATCTAGCATCACACACCTACACGATATGGACATGTTAGCATCTTGTGGGGCCCAAGACACATGGCATCTAGACCATGTTTCTCTCCTGCTCCTGGCCCTATAAATACCATGGCAAACAATGCTTAGGGGGTTGGCTTTTGGTGCAATTGGCTTTTAAGTTGGCTTTCGGAGAGCATAGTTGACATTTTTGAGCATTCTGGTTACCTTTGATTTCTCTGGTTGGCTCCAAACATCCCTTTGTAAGTCGAGCATTTTGGCATCTTAGCGAACAAAGTAGCAAGAAGAAGACCTGTGACTATAATATTCAGTGTAAGCAGTGTCTCTCCAATGTTGCATAACCTATTGTACACCTTTCAACAAGGCAAAGGATCAAATTCATGACCTTTGGGGTGGTGCACTCTCTCACCCAAATTTTTTTTGCTATTTGTTCACTATCATTGTGTTTTGCACTATTTTCATTGACTTGCATTTATTGATCATTGATTTATTTTACACATATTGTTTCTAAAAGAAATGTTTACAAAAGGTTAAGATACACCTATTAAGTCCATGTATGATCGCTAGACTGTTCAGGGCACCCCATTTTAGTTTCTCTCCAATATGGCCCTTGCATGGATCCGGGGTTAATCTATTCACCTAGCAACCTCTCAGTGTTCCAGCCACTAACATTTTTGGTGTCTACAGTTTTTGGTGCTAGAAGGAGGGCCTTTTGGAGCCCTTTCTACATCTTTCAAGTAGTCCTGCATGCTGTCTGTACCTCATCACCTACTAGCATAGACGTGACACCCTTGTAGTTGTCTATGTATTTTCTAGTACAGACTGGTTGCAATGATAGTTCCTTTGGAACCCAATAGGACGAAAAGCCTCCAATCGTCTATTAATTTTTGTGTTTCTCATTTGCGATTTCCCTTTTATCATGCAAAATGGTTCTGCCAACAACCACTATTTCCACCTCGAGCCTTGAGGCTTCTTTCTTGGCTCAAAGCACCATAGGTGCCCAGCGGCCACCTAGCCCAGTGCTAGTGTCATGCCAATATCTTAGGATCTAACATCTATCACTTGAGTTCATGGTGCAAGATGCAGAGCGTTACGAATTCCTCTGCATAAAGATTTAGGCAAATCTACCCCTGGATCACCAAAAACTTAAGGACAAACGTAACTTCAAGTTCCTTCATCGGAACAGGAGAGAATTTATCCCTATCCCTGACATTACCATCCCCCTAATGGAAACATATCATTAGATCTTAGATCAGCTGGTGCAAGTGAGTAAGTCTAGGGAGTGGGACACGACATCCCATTATGATGAAGCGTTCTAGGATGGACAAGAAGACCTAGACTCCCAGTCCGAGGGGGGTGGCTAGACTTACCTTGCAACTATCCCTCCTACCCTGGTCTTCTGGTCAAACCTGCTTTTTGTGTCTGCCTCTTTTATGACTACCACGACTTCACCACAACCTACACCTTCCTCAACCGTGGGTAGCAATCCTGTATCCTTAGCATACCAACACGCAACCCCTTCGATTTCATTCCTAGGCACTCTCATTTTTTCTCGTACTGGTACCAAGTGCCGATCACAACTACGTTGTCATACGTACACACTGTGCCTACCTCACAGTTGCATGGAGTACCTGCTTCCATTCAATCATCTGCGCCTATCCTACCATCGATGGTAGCCCAGCCCCCAACTGCGTGGTGGTCATCAACCACTTCTCTCCTTGTTTCGCAACCCTCCCAAATGTCACACTAAATTTATCACCAAGCATACTAAGTACCACAGGTATCACAACCAAGCGTGGGACTGTGGCCCATCCCATTAGTCATGCAAATGACTAACCCTACAACACCACCAAAGGATGCCTTTCCAGCAGCACCACCCACTAGGTGGTGGACCTCATAGGTAACACCCTTCACAAGGGTAGTCCCAATGGCACCCCCTATGAGCCAGGCCATTGTCCTTACTATGCCATCAATGATGGTTGCCCCTACAACCCCACAACCATCTACATCATCTTCAAGTCTGGACCAAGCATTCCAACTTATCCAGACCCTCACTGAAGAGATTAAATGTCTCAAAGCCACCAGTTCCGACATAGTGTAGGTCATGGATTTCTACCATGATGAACCCATTAGCCCGGTCGTTCCCATGCTTACATTACCCCTTGGGATGTCACTCCTCCAATTCACAAAATACAATGGGGAGGGCGATCCTAACATGCATTTAGTCACATTTAGATCTGAATCTTTGTTGTTGCAGCAATGACCACACACTATTATTCGTGTCTTTGTTATGTCTCTGATGAGCAAAGATTTAGACTGGTACCACGTGCTCCTGCGCATCTCCATCTCAACACTAGAGGAGCTGTTAACCCAGTTCATGACCCACTTCAAGTATAACTTGAAGCCTAAATTCACGTTGGATCAGTTGATGGGCGTTAAGCAAGATCCACTAGAGTCAGTGCAAAATTTTATACAGTGGTGGAGTGCTACCTTGAATGAGATCTGTGAGCCTATTGCAGAGACCCATTTGTTGGCTATCTTCAAGGGGGTGGTAAATGATTTCATCAAATCCAAGCTATGCTACCTAGCCCCACGCTCTCTCAGTCAGGATTTTGCCTAGAAAAAGAGCATCCAAGACATAGCCGAAGCCAGTAAAGCCCCAGCCTATGTTGCATACAAAAATGCATATACCAAAAAAGACAAAGAGAAGGGCAAAGCCACAATGGCCACGGTGGCTACTATGGAAAACGAGGAAAAACCCAATAGTAGTAATAACAAAAAGGTAGCCACAATGTCAACTAGCCCCATGCCTAGCTCAAGTAACACTGCCCAACCCTCCACGTCGGCACCAGAGGCATCAACCCAGCCTAAACCCAACTTTGAGCATGAAGATCGTTCCAAATACACCTCCTTACCTGTCAAGCCTTCAGAACTCCTAAAGCAATTGTTGGGGGCTGGGTATATTCAACATAAATGGATGTTAGAGGAGGCAACCAAATGACATCAGTGGTATTGAAAACTCCTTAGGAACCCCTCCTTGGCTACGTCCAACGAGTTGCCAGTTCCTAAGAACTTCAGGGTGGAGCGGTTCTGTGACTACCATCAACTTTGTGGTCATGACACGGATTATTGTTTAGCATTAAAAGATGACATCCAATAGATGATTGATCAGGGGAAGCTGGTTCTGGACGAAAGCAATCCTTTCTGCCCCGAAAATCAATCCATGCATGTGTACAAGGACCCCCTCAATGCTAACAACATGGGGTACATTATCAACACGATTGGTATAACAGTAACCCAGAACTGCCACAGCAACCATTTTTGGTTCATGTGCCTCAACATAGCGTAGCAGCACCAACAATAGCAAAAAAGATGCCACAACAACCATTCATCCTCAAGGTTCCCCCTTGGACATCCATCCCTACACCCTTTATATTCAAAACTGCATCGTCACCTGTGCTATCACCACAAACATCGTTTGTCATTAGGGGGCCAAAATACTCAACTACCCCCATCACACAAAGCCAATCAAAGACAACCTCACAACCTTCTCGTTCAAAGAAATGGAAAGAGTGTTTGATGGACGAAACAACCAAGGAACATACCACCCCAGGTCCCCCCAAGCCTACCCCCTCGTCCTCCGTGTCTATGCCCCCCTCATCATCAACAGTTGATGCCACTATGCATACGCAATCATCGCCATCCCACCCAAAAGGGTCTAGCCCCAAACCTAAAACTTCTTCTCCTCAAGAAATTCATCTTCTAGGATGAATGGAGGAAGAGAAGGGTGACAAACAACAAGAAAGTGGACAGGACCTTCTAAATGCCCTTACTCAAGTCAAATAGGCTCTGAAACAAAAGAATACAACGTTGAGCCTGTATGACTTGGTAATGACCTCCACTGTACACCGCGAGGCCTTGGTTCGCATGTTAACATCCATACTAGTTAACGAAGCTGGCAGAGAAGAAAGTAATTCATGTGGTCATGCTTCTTTCTATGCCCAAAGAACCATGGCCAGCTCAGTTGCCATTCTATGAGTCCATCAAGGATGATCCTGAGAAGGGCCAGGCCACAACAACACCCTGTTCATCACAATTCGGGTCAGTTAGCACAAGATCCAAAGAGTACATGTTGATTATGGGGTTGCTACAAATGTCATCCCATTTCCCATAGTGGACAAACTAGGTTTGGTGGATCAAATCAAACCCATGGCAGCCTCATGTTTGAAGTCATTCAACAAAGTGTGGGTGGTGGTAAAGGAGATTGTCCACATTAACTTTGTGGCAGGGGATTGGTTCCCCACAAGTGCAACTTTCATTGTGGTAGAAGAGATGCCTGGGTCTAACCTGATCTTGGGGAGGTTATGGTTAGCCCAACTCAGGGTCGTCTCTTCATCATACATCAAGAAATCAACCTACCTTACGCAGGTAAAGAGGTGGTAATCTACAGTGACGAAGTGGCCACCCAAGAAATAAAGAATGTTGACATGGAGTGAGGTTTAGAAGTAATAACCTCTGAGAATGAAGTGACTATCTCTATCGAAGCTACTTTTTTTGCAAATGAGCTAGCCCAAAACGCCGGCTCAGAAAACAAAACTACGTGGGCCGAATTACCTTTTCAAGCAGTAGATAACGATATAGAAGAATACCGCAAGAAAGCCCCTCAGCCTTACGCATCACTAAGCCCATGATGGGTTAGAAAGCAACTGTGAGAATTATTGTTACTTGCATAGCATAACTGCTCCACTACTTCTAACACAATTAATGCTTATCATATTTTTATTCTTTATTTTCTTCACATTTGTTCATTTACACTAAGTTTCTACCTCATTCTTTAAACCATTCACATCACATCCATTGTTTACATCACAGCATAGCCTGCTAAGGCCTAAAACTCGCAAAAATTTTCTTTACCATCATGTAATGGCCCGAAATGGCCTAAAACTAAAATGAGATGCTACCAAGGAGTTTAATTAATAAAAAAAGATAAAGAATAAAATAAAAATAAATAAAACACATATGCTAAAATGAAATAAATCTCTCCATATTCCATTTTTTATTCAAAACGTAAATTAATAATGTTTACAACATTCTTTACAAGAATCCAAATAAAATTCTCTACTACTATGCTATGACCCTTCGCCTGCTCCATCGTCCCTTGCCTCATTAGGTCCTATGTTTTCATCTGGATTCTGTACCACAGGGAAAATGAAATAGTTAGTTAAAGCTACAATAAGGAATCGAATAAAATAAATTATCACAACACCAAAAAATGGCTGACTCGAGATGGCCCCGTGTCTATTTCAGGGAATATCTGATCCATGCCTGCCATGAGACGTTGCAAGATCTCCTCCTCCATAATATCAGCCCAATTCCTATCCCCCAGATCAGCGCTTGCTACAACTTTCTCCTTTTCTATGGCAGTCCATCTCAATGGTCCTAGAGAAAAGGTGGGAGTGGTGGTCTCACCTGCAGAAAAGGTCATTTCCCTTTCGGGAGATTCACTGACTGTCACCTATTGCATAAAATTGTCATAAGCCTCAGAAGTGCCAATAATTTCAAAGAATACCTCGTAAGTATGCAACTTAACAAAGGCATCCTAATATTTTTTATAGTAGGTGGCATGTTCTAGTTTATACATGTGTTTGTGGATTTTCTGTGCCTGCCCCCACTCATAAAATTTTGCACTGTAGTCCTTCCAATCTTGGTTCTTCTAGGCTAGCAGGTCCATTTGCATGCGTTGTTCTATTATTTTGCGAGTGGCCTCATTGTTGTGTCACACGACCATCCAATACCTTGTGTAGGCGATGATGGCCATGTGCCAACTACCATCGTTAGTGTCTCGGGCCAGCAAGAATCCATTCCTGGATTGGAGATCTTCCACCTCGGCGGTTAGATTGGCCTTCTCCTTCTCAAGCCTATGTACCCATTTCTAGAGGTCTTCATTCACATGCCTACATTCCCACAAGGAGCATGCTGAGTACAACACACATTGGCTTGCTTTGTTGTATATGTGATGAGGTACTTCGGTCACCTTTGGTGGAAATTTGGGCATGGCGTCAACCTCAACCACTTACTTAGGATCCCACTTAAGACAAGAAGCTGACAATCACACATAGAAAGGCATTAGTCATAGTGGCATAGTGAAGCAACAACAATTAGAGAGTCTAGTGTAGCAACTTTAACTTACCCACTTTTGGGTCGATCTGCTTCAGATGGTCGATCATGTCATCAACCACCCCCTCCATGAAATAAAATTTGTCGGGGTTCTCGATCCATGGTAGCAGATGAATTGAGGAAGGGCCATAGGTATCAATAGTAGAGTCTACTACATAGTGAAACATGTTAGCCATAGTGGAGAGGAACCAAGATAAAGCTAATGAACAACATAAATGACAGTGTAAAGCTCCTTCCCAACAAACCCTCAAGGATGATAGTGGGGGGGGAGGGGGGGTCACCCATCGGCACATTGTTAAATATGTGATCAAACTCACTAGCATCAAAATGGAGCCCCTCTCCTTCTAGCTAACCCAACAACGTAGCAGCATCCTCAATACTCATGTAACCCTTTGGTACTGAACTACTTTCCGTAAAAGGATCATCAGGAGGGAGCTCTTCCTAATTGCCAGGAGCCTCTTTCTCATTGGCTAGGCCCCTTTCTTCATCAGCTAGAGCCTTCTCTTCATCAACAGGGACCTCTTCCTCACCATTCGAGGCCCTTTCTTCTGCAGTAGGGGCCCCTTCCTCTATGGTCGAAGCCTCTTTGTTTTCGCCAGTCACCCTTGTTGTAGGGGCCATCACCTCTTCTTCCCTTCCTTCCTCTCCTTCCTTTGCTAATAAAACATGGTTACATTAGGCAAGATATACCAACTTGGAACAAAATATACTTTGTGTAATGCTATCTAGCGTAGTACAATGTAGTAAGCATTAGCAAAAAAAAAAGCACTTACCAATTGGAGGCTACACTCTACGAAGTTTGATCCGTAGCTTCTTCCCTCTTTTCTCATTTGTGTAGGGAAGTTCCTCAGCTGGGAGAGATCTCTTGCATTGCAAATTTTCACCATCTATGCAATGAGGCATTCTCCCCTTGTCACACTACCGATGGTAATGGGGGATGCCTCTCCCATGCTGTCCTGGGCATGAAAGTCATGTGCCACCCGATCCCTGTTCGTCATTGAAAATGATTCCCCAATGGCTTCCAGGGAATCTTGGGATCATGTGGTATGGAAGACTTGGCAGATCCACGATTTGGAAATCCGACTGCTATCTTGTAGCACCTAGAAACCATTCTTGCGGACTACCAATAATTCTGTAAAATGCCAAAGGCAAGCTATAAAGAAGGCATGGTGCACATTGAAATAGGACTCAAGCTTCCCATGGAGCTTGACCATTTCAGCCTACAAGTCTTTGCAAAGGTATTTGGCCCAATTGTAGGAAGTCCCCTCTTCCATGATGTCCTTCATTATCCAAGCCTGCTCAACCCCAAGGATTTTTCCTTGGAAGAGTAGCTTGGGGAAAGCACGAGCATGGAAGAGAGGGTAAATCATTTTGGCCACCCCTAGCCTGACCTTCTCGATGTAGATCCCATGTCAGTCCTTTGCTGCCCCTAGCCACTCATCAATGTCCCCCTAATGATTTGCATCTTTCTTGGTTTTTTCTCCTATAGGGAGACCATTAGAAGGGACGTCGGAAAGATCTGCAAACAATTGGTCATTGATTTCAAACATCACTCACACACTATGAACACGTATGTGGAAGCAGTTTGCTTTCTTGGAGAAGGAGTCAGCTAGGGAAAGCATTTCGACAGATGGGATGTTCGGGTTAATGGCCAAAAATAAGTCCATGAGCCCAGCCTTTAGAAGGTTGTGGACAAGCATGGTTTGGGTCTCATTGCAGAGCCAATGCTAGGTCTCCTCCACCTCCCCTTACTTAAAAAAAAGGTTGGTTTCATTGCGCCCAGAGGTGATCACAATCATCTCTTGGGATTTTCTTGCCATTGAAATGGTTTGCAAAATAAAAGAAAAAAGTTAAAAAAAATGAACATCACTAGAACATGTAACAGTGAATTCACAGTTTAGTGTACCAAGTTTAAATGGCATGGGAAATGGTTTCTTCAATGGTGAGCAGCCTAAGGGATGCCCATTCTCTATCCAACAAACTAGCTTCTTTACACTTCCTATAAAATTGGGAATACCGGGTCAGATAGGTTCTGAACTCCCCACAAATTGGCCTATTATGTCGACGTGCACATTCCCAGTAGAGGAAAACTCTCGTAGGGTCATCTGTGCCAATGCTAAGGCATCTGTATCATAATGGAGACCACTCCTATCAATAAAAAACCTTGCAACACACAAATATATATATATATATATACACTGTTAATACCTATGTATAGTGTAGCATGGATTACATAATGCCATAAAATACCTTCATAGAACTCACCCGTCGGCATAATCAACGGCTCTAGGTGGGTTCTGAAAGTAGGTGCCCATGTGATAGGTAATGAATAACATGTTGTATAAGTGAGAGCACTTATACTCAAGCATCTTCTAGATCCAACTTAAGCGTCTCCAGCCTTTTGGATGCTAGTTGGAATCTTCTGCCTGATCACCTTCGATTGACCCATCAATTAAAAATTTCAAAATGCCCCAGTTTGCCCTAGGAAACAAGGTTTTTGTGATTGTGGCTACTATTTCTGCTGATAAGTGTGACTAAAAAATCATACTAAAATGGCAGAGGAGGAATTGTAGGAAGTCTTGTGGGCCCTCATGGAACTAGACTACCTATCGTCCCACACGTGCATGGGGAGGAGGAACATTGGTCACTGGTTCGCTAAGGCAACACAGGACTCCCACAATCTCCAGGACAATCAAAATGGGCTTCAACATGATCCTGCACAACAAAGCATCAAACGTTAGCATTGTGTACAAGTGAAGTTTACATGTAGCATAGCGTAACCCTCTGATTACATATAGCGTAGCATGACACTTTCTTTGCATGTAGTGTAGCATGATCTCCCAGTCGCAAATCTCTCTCTAATAAAAAAATAAAATAAAAATCATAAGCGATGTAGCAACATGATACTCGCAGCGTAGCATAGCCATCAAGCCTCGCATAATGTAACAACACTTAGATGCAAACACATGACACGTGACATAGCAAATAAAAAAGAACAGACATACGTGCAACAATATAACAATGTAATCAACATATTAGTATGATGAGCATGGAAATGTAGAAAACTTAATAGAAACAAATTCAACAACGTAGTGGTGTTGCAGATTCAATAGCGTAGCAATGCGACAAACCTAAAGACCTTATGACATACCGACATAGTGTAATAAAAACATCACAAAGTTTAGACAAGAAAGAATTTACTATGCTATAGCTGTCTCAACCATACTTCTGCCATACAAAATAACTTGTGCTACACTACGTTAAACATGTGTCACGCTGTCAAATCTTGCAGATGGTCAAACCCTCCTGAGGATGGTACACTATGCTAACCATGTGCTAAGTTGTCCAGAATCACCCAAACCCTCATGACAAGGTAGTCATAACAATGGCAGTCGAGACGATACTGCATGTAGTTCAGTGTAATTTTTGTACAGCTGTTATGGCCAACTAGCAATAGTGGCAGTGTAGCGGCCAAAACAGCAACCAAAACAATGGCAAAAGATGCAGATTTCATCACAAAAATAATTATTGTAGTTTGATAAACAAGGGTGGTATAGAAACTTACCGAGAAAATGGAGCCTCCTCCTGCACTTCAACACGTGCCTTGGATAGGCGTCCCAAAGTGTCCTTTACCTCGTTCACCTTAGCAAGTCCTTGGTGCTTGCGTTCGCCTTTGGGTGCCATTTTCTCACTCGCAAATTCTCTATCAACTGCTACACTACACTGCTTTGCTTTCTCTCAGCATGACCATGCTACGCTTTGGATGTGGGCTCTACACTCTAACGATGAAAATGACAAGTTTACCAAGGGTAAACCTCTATTTATAGTCGACGCAGTGAAAAGAACTTGCCATTTTCGCACCCCGAGTAATGTGGGATGCCCTATATAGCGTAGCACTATTGTGTCATAATCCCGCTATAGTGTAGCATCATTGTTTGCAGCATAATAGGTGGGCCCAACCGAAACTTTTGTCCCACCTTGAATTAGCAACCTACCTTTACAAAGCCTACCCTCCACGGTCGACAAAGACCTTAAACTAGAGACCTTAGTTCTTGAACCCCACTCGTTAACTGTTTGCTATGACCATAAACTAGCAACCTCGATTTACATTTTGATGTACATTATAGCATGAGTACGGTCCACCGTGACCTTAAACTAGCAAAGTTAATGTCCCTTGCATGTTCAAACTCGTTCACAGTCTACCAAGACCTTAAACTAGTAACTTGCGAACTTGGCCGAATAGTTGATAATTATTTCATGTTTCATTGTTGCTTTGCAAATGTTTATTACACGCTATTGCTACAAATAGGTATCACTTCACTTGGCTTTTTCTTATTGTGGTAGGTTGAACAAAATGTTCATGCAACGTGATCTACATTCACTTTTAACCTTGACAGGTCATGGAAAACTTGCAAGACATCTAAACTTAGAGTCAATAGACTGGGAATCATCTACTGATAACACTATAGCATCCCTGGAAACATCCATAGATTGGCCTGAACATCTAGTCCAAGCATTAGACTTAGAGGTTGGGGACATGACTGAGGACCCTCTCATTGAAATACCTATAACTACATCCAAGGGGAAAATAAAGACATTAAAACTTAGCTCCCTCCTAGATCCACAAATGCAAAAGGATGTATCTAAAGTCTTCCAAGATAACATCAAAGTGCTCACGTGGTTCTATGATGACATGTCGGGCTTAGACCCATGACTCATACAACATAACATTGTCTTAGACTTGTGTATCAAGGCAGTCAAACAAAAGGTTTGAAAAATTAAACCAGAAATCGCACTAGTTGTACGTGATGAAATTACCAAACTATATCAAGCAGGCTTCCTTCGCCTGGTCAATTACTCAGAGTGGGTATTGTTGATACGTAAATTTTGGACACGCGAACACTTGTGAAAACTCATTCTAGGAGACTATAGCCTAGGGCACCTCCCGTATGGATACGAAAACCCGGGAATAGTCTTAGTTGGAAAGGGCTATGGGACAAAACAATAATAATAATATTTTAAGAAAAATATTTAAAACTTATATTTAATTTTATGAAAGTTCTATTATATCTTGAAAAACATAGTAAAATAATTAAAAATCAAAATTAAATATTTGTGCAATTTTTGAGTACAATAATCAATATGAAACAAAATTTAAATTAAATTAAAGTTTATCTCGTGCTCTACGTTTCTGGTTCTTGATGTGGTTTCTGGTTCCTAATGTGGTTTCTACTTAGGATCTCCTGGAAATCCTCCCTCCTCATGTTCTGGCTATTACTTGAAAGTGCTGGCAGTTGCGCAAACCCTACGCCTGCTGTGCGTCTCATGCGCTATCTATGTCCCAGTTCTGGTGCACTATTGACATGTTGCGAGTGTTTGCTGTCACCCCGATGTCGAGAGAGAAGGTTGATAGAACGTTTGCTGGATTCTATGGAGGCCCTGATCGCTGATCAAAAGAGAAAGAGCCTCTGTCCTATTTCAGTTTCCTCCCCTTATTCCTTTGGCTTTGGTTGGCTTCGTTGTAAATAGTAGCTTGTGGGAGAAACCCTAACCCTAAACCGCCAGCTGCCTTTGCCATGTCAACTACAACGTGGGAAAACACAATGATTTCCTAGGTTTCAATTCTTCCATATTTCCATGTACAATGGAACATGGTTGCAAGCACACGCAAGGGCTGGGGGCTAGATAACATAAATTCAATTTATTGCTTGCATGTAAGAACTCAAATAAAACAGGCAACAAAGAAAGACAATAGAACAACACCTAACAGCCCTTCATTTTCTTAATTAAAAGCTATTGGGCCGCAGTCAGAGATGAGGATCAAATCAAATGAAAGCAAGGAAATATGGTAGAAATAGAACAAAATGTTCAGTTGACTTTTTTGCAATTGGTGCAGATTTCTCCTTTGGTGCTAGTAAGAGGATTGATGTTGCCCATGCTGATCATGGTAGAGACGAAGTGGTTGAAGAAGAGTTTTTCATTGGCACTGTAAGATAGCACAATGGAATCAGCAGAACCATTATTGTAGAGCTACTGGTCTGAGTGCAGCAAACCTTTGAATGCCACCAAGTTTTTTTAGTAATCGTTGTTGAACATGGTCGGGGATTGGTAGTCCAGAGGAGACAAATTTGTATCACCACTCGAGAATGGGTACTCGTCCTTCAACGATGTTGTGTACAATTGATTGATGTTACTGTTGGTCAAGGCCCTATGCCTAGCATGGGTGAGGTTGGTCTCAATAGGTATTACATTGTTGTAGTCTCTAAGAAAATGGGAGGAATACGAATTTGTATAGACTTTCAGGATCTAAACAAAGCAATGATTAAAGATGACTTCCCACTACCAAGTATTGATGAACTTATCAACACTATGGCTAGTCATGCTTTATTATCCTTTATGGATGGGTTCTCGGGTTACAATCAAATTCGCATCAATCTAGAGCATCAGTTAATGACTACTTTCATGACCCCTTTTGGAAACTTTTGTTACACTATGATGTCTCAAAAACATCGGAGCAACCTATCAACTAGCCATGACGAACATATTTAGTGCCTACATCCTAGAGAGACTAAACGATTATGTGGATAACATAGCAGTCAAGTCTAAGAAATCTATTGATCATCCTAATCATCTAGATGTAGTCCTTAAGTGTTGTCACAGGCATGACTTGTGTCTCAATCCAAAGAAATTTGTTTTTGGAGTTAAAACCAGATGCATGCTAGGGTTTGTAGTATTGAAGGCTGGAATATGAGTGGACCCTGACAAAGTTAAGGCCATTGTTAACTTAGCATCCCCTACCAACCTTAAAGAATTACATGGGTTGCAAGGTAGAATATATTTTATCAGAAGGTTTATAGCAGAGTTGCTCGAAAAGTGACACCCCATGTAACACTTACTAAAGAAGGGGGTTAACTTTGAGTAGACAACACAGTGTCTTCGATGACTTAAAGAAAGAGCTTTTACACCTCCCAACTATTTACCCACCATAGAGGGATAAGCCTTTCTACATCTACCTTGCCACCTCAGACATGTCTATCACAACATTGTTATGCCAGAAAAGAGAGGACAGCTCTAAAATCCCAGTTTATTACTTGAGCCATGCATTGATAGCCTATGAAGTGAAATACAATGAAGTAGAAAGGAATTTTCTTAACCTAGTATTTGCGCTAAAAAAGTGGAGGCACTACCTATTCCATAGCTAGGTTAACATCATATGCAAGAGCAACGTACTCTGGGCTATCATGAACAACTTATACGAGAGTAGCAGGATAGCCCGATGGAAAGCTATAATGACGGAATTTGACTTACACTATGTAACCCAATCATCAATGAAGGGACAAGCGATAGCTATGCAGCTCATGATCTCACTAGTCGATGATCAAGCGACCATAGAATCGAAATTCCCCAACGAACATGTTAACAGCATCAACACTGTGCCATTGCACTTCGAGGCCACTTTGCATTTCGATGGCGCCTCAACCACGCGAGGTGGTAGTGCTACCATCGTCATTACATTCCCCTCAAGGGACATTCAACCTTTTACTTACCATTTTATGTTCCTTTGTACAAACAATGTAGCTAAGTATGAAGGACTCCTTAGGGGCCTTTTAGCTAGCTAGCAATTAAATATCCAACATTTGGCAATCTGAGGCGATTCCCAACTCGTCGTTAACTAGATCATTGAAATCTATGCTTGTAAAGCTTCACATTACAACCTTATTGTGATTTGGCCAAAAATTTGTTGAAACAGTTCATAATGATAAATATCCAACATGTGCCACGCAATGAGAACACTATAGCAGATGCCTTAGCCATGCTAGCGTTAAACGTGTTGCCACATCTATTTGCAAATTTACCTGCTTCAATAACAGAATGCACAAATCCTATCACTCAAGCATTACATGTTACCTCTGTGAGTGTTACCGATGCCCAAGAGTTGTACACTAATATTAAAGCCTACATTCAACATGATGAACCCCCACACGGCTTTACATCTGCCCAAAAGGATGCAATCTGAAAGCAAGCACAACAATATGTCCTTGTAGGAGATAATACCTTATGCAAACGCTCCTTTGATGGGATACTGCTAACTTGTGTTGGTGGGGAAGAGGCACAAAAAATTGTTAACGAAGTCCATGAAGGACTATGTGGAGGACACATAGCTCCTAAGGCCATGGTAGCTAAAATCAGATTCCTAGGGTATTACTGGCCTTGCATGGAATGAGATTTCCTTGCTATAGTTAGGATGTGTGATACATGACAACGTCATGCAAATCTTACACACGTTTCA
This sequence comes from Gnetum montanum, assembly GCA_015680685.1. Lineage (NCBI taxonomy): Eukaryota > Viridiplantae > Streptophyta > Gnetopsida > Gnetales > Gnetaceae > Gnetum > Gnetum montanum. The sequence goes on from MNCI01000189.1 coordinate 111,786, forward strand.
GCTATTGAGTTGCGCATTGCACAAATCACATGGCCATTCCAATGATGGGGACTAGATATCATAGGACCCATAACACCTAAGTCTTCCGTAGGACATAGCTTCATCCTCACTACCACCAAGTACTTCACAAAGTGGGTAGAGGCTATCCCCCTTAGGAAAACTACATCCCAATAGGTTTGCCACTTTATCTTAAATAACATAGTAACAAGGTTGGTCTTCCCATGACTATTGTGACAGAAAATGGGCCACAATTTAGTAGCATGAAAACCAAAACATTTTGTAGCAACCTTGGCATCAAGCAATCCTTTTCGTCGTCATACTACCCATAGGAAAATGGTGAGGCAGAGGCAACAAACAAGGCCATCATCAACTTGCTTAAAAGAATGCTTAGCAATAGCAAGAGGCGATGGCATGAGCAAATCCTCTACGTGCTGTGTGCTTACCGTACGATGTGCAAAATGGCTACAGGTAAGACTCCTTATAGCCTAGTTTACAGATCTAAAGCAGTGTTACCTCTTGAATTGTAGGTACTGTCACTTCATATGATCCTTTCAAGTGTCATGAACGAAGCCTAGAACAATGAGTCAAGGATCATCAACCTTAACTTCCTAGAGGAAGAGCATGCACAAACACTGGGTCGTATCGAATGGTACCAAGCCAAGAAGTGGCAAAAGCATCATTCTGACCTACATCGATGGCCAATCAAAAAGGGGAACCTAGTTCTCAAAGTTTTCTATGAACATGCAAACAAGTTTTCAGCAAACTGGGAAGGTCCATTCATAGTCACAAAAGCCTATGAGAATGGAGCCTTCAAACTGGTAGACATGGATGGCAAAGAGTTTGCAAATTCCATGAATCACTTGTACCTCGAGCCATACTACATCTGAAGCAAAAGAAAGGTAAGCATCCATAGTCCGCTATGACTATAAACTAGCACAGATAGTCTACTATGACTATAAACTAGCATAGATCATCCGCTATGATGTAAAACTGGCATAGAAGATCTGCTACGACCTTAAACTGCCCCATCCATCATCTGCTATGACAATAAACTAGCACAACAGTCTGCTAGGACCTTAAACTAGCACAGCGGTTTACTAGGACCTTAAATTAGTACATAGCAGTCTCCTAGGATCTTAAACTAGCACAGTGGTCTGCTAGGACCTTAAACTAGCACATTGTAGTCTGTTGGGGCCTTAAACCAGTACATCTAATGGTCTACCAAGACCTTAAACTGGGTTTTTGGCACAACATTCCTAGCTCGCATCCATGACCCTATAAAAAAGTGTGTGCACAGTGTTGACACGGGGTGGGGCATTGCAGTTGCAAAATGTGATTCACGATGATAAGAAAATATCCTCTAGAACATATGCAACACCACTACCCCTGGCATCTTGCTGATCCTCCAGAGATGTCATCTGACATCTTGCTAACCTTCCGGAGCTACCACTACCACAACCTGTTGCCCTGGTAGTAGCTTCCATTATTAGCACGTGTTGCTAGAATGCCAACACTATTGTGGCCTAGCCACAAAGTTTCTACCCTCTAGCCCCCACCATCATTCGAGCTTGAAAGACGTTTAGTTGTTATGCTTCTCACCTTATAGCTAAACTGCATGATGTTTGCCTTGGGTGGGGACTCCTAAGCACTTGCATCATCGCAACTCCTAGCCCCCTCTGTGTCAGCCCCTTCAGTTTGCCACTACCAGAACCGTTGCTGGCCTTCCTAGTTTGGATGTTGCATACCTTAGCAACAATGCCTGCCACTTCAGTGGTGTCTAAAGCAAGTAAGAACTTTTCCTAACTGCATTTTATGGCTACATTTCTCTGGTATGCTTTCTATTGCGCTTGTAGGTTACGGGCCAAGATGGCATTGGTTAGGGATGCATTTCGCCAAGAGGATAGGACACTACATCATTCCGAGGTGACTGCTTTGACTAGCTTAGCTACTGAGGAGTGCACATCCTGCCCTTCCTCTTAACCTTCATCATCTCATTTCTTACACCTATAGTTTCCCTTTTCACATCCCTTTTACAAGCTTTCTTAGTGCATGTAAAGCCCTCCCATATGCTTAACCGCAAAGTGCATGATGCACGTAATGTAGCTCACCGCATGGGAAGCATCTGTAGGCAGGTCAAAGCCTCTCATGGATGTAACACAAGTCATCTTGGGGAGGAAACACCTGTCCTTAAACAACAAGGTTGTTTACAAGTGAACATGGCTAAATAGCAGAAGAAAAGTGCAAAAGCATAAAAGAGCAAAAGAGCTCAAAAAAAGGAGCCAAAACAAATGGCACACCAGGTGTTTCACAATGATCGTCTCTAAGAATTTCAACGAGAGGTCAGAAGTCTGCAAAAGAAAGATGACCATGCATGCCGATTCCCTCACAAGCACTTTGATGAGGGACCATGCTATGTTTCATCTTTCCTTTTCCTGAACCTATCTCCTCAAGTCCACCCTTTTTCCCCTTTTCCTGCACGACTATCCTAATACTCCCAAGCATAGCAAAGCAACATCTGAGAGACCACTGAAGAGCGATATTGGTGTCTTGTCCTTCATGGTGTTTCGTATTCTTTTTTGACATCTATCAGGTAGATCCTCCAGATGTTGACAAAGAGGGGCTAGTGAAACACCATAAAATTTCAGGACCCTCATGCTTCAGTAGAGTCTTGGAATTTGGGCAAGGACTTCCACAAGTGCAGCATCATGATGGTTCGGTAGGAAAGAATAGGCACTTAGGATAGACTGTCCAATCCAACAAGTTTTCTATCTCCAGGGCTGATAGCCTAGCTAGACTCTCCAGCCTACCCAACTGGACAATTGACCTGGTTGACAGTCTACCTAGAGACCATGCTATGAGTTTTTGAAACTGTTCAGGATGAGAAAAATAGTTGGGCAAGTTTTTTAGTGAAGAAGTTTTCTATGCTATGCTATGCTATGCAACATAGCAAGCCTTGAAAGATAGCTGCTCAAGTTTCCAAATGTGAATTGACAAAATGATTGCAAGACAAGTCAGGATTCAGCCAATACAAGGTGCTACACTATGCTATGCTATGCAGCGTAGCAAAGGCAGAGCAAAAATGCCCATATTGCCAAGTGATTCAAACAAGAAGACTGCACTTTAGTAAGACTTCAGCCTCCAAAATTGGTTTCCCCACTTAGCCCTCAGGCATTGAGCAAAGTTTCTTACTAGAAAATGGTGGATTGAACAAGGAAACATGATACACTGGCTGCTACACAGTGCTACACTACATAGTGTAGCAACAATGCAAAAACAACAAAAGTGTTCCAAACATGAACTCAGTAAGTCCTAAGGCTTCCTAGCATGAAGGATAAAATTTGCAATTGTTTGCTTGACCAAGCCTCAAACAAATGCTCTTCGGCTCCTATGCAAATTTCTATCAAGACCAGTGGTTACGCTATGCTATGCTACGTAGCATAGCATAGCATAGCGAGCAGCTACTTACACTACACCAATGTGCTCAACAGCATGAGTAGTGCAACATTGGCATAGAAGAATTAAGACATCTTCAAGTAGCTCTAGAACTTTTTGGCAACAATCTTTCTCACTCTGGCATCTCCTTGGCAAAATCAGCAATTTTACTTCATTTTGCATACCCTTGGTCAACTCCCAAAAGATTGTTCCTATGCTTGACCCTGCTTGTAAGAGCAAGGAAGACGTAGTCGTAGAGCATAAGCTCCATTTTGCTTACATTATTAGCACACTGGATTTTGGCACATGAAGTTTCGGCAATATGGTCACAATGTAACAAAGTTCGCATCCAGCATCGAACACCTACATAGTACGAACATGTTAGCACCTTTTGGGGCCCATGACACATGGCATCTAGACCATGTTTCTCTCCTGCTCCTAGCCCTATAAATACCCCGGCAAACAATGCTTAGGGGGTTGGCTTTTTAGTGCAGTTGGCTTTTACGTTGGCTTTCGGAGAGCATAGTTGGCATTTTTGAGCATTCTGGTTACCTTTGAGTTCTTTGGTTGGCTTCAAAAATCCCTTTGTAAGTTAAGCATTTTGGCATCTTAGTGAATAGAGTAGCAAATAGAAGACCTGTAATTATACTATTTGGTATAAGCAATGTCTCACTAGTGTTGCATAACCTGTTGTACACCTTTCAGCAAGGCAAAGGATCAAATTCGTGACCTTTGGGGCAGTGCACTCTCTCACCCAAATCTATTTTGCTATTTGTTCACTATCATCATGTTTTGCAGTATTTTCATTGCCCTGCATTTATTGATCATCGATTTATTTTGCACACATCGTTTCCAAAACAAACATTTATGAAAGGTTAAGATACACCTATTAAGTCCCTGTCTGATTGACCAGACCGTTCAGGGTGCCCCATTTCTGTTTCTCTCTAGCATGACCCTAGCATGGATATGGGGTTAAACTATTCGCCTGGCAACCTTTTAGTGTTCCAGCCACCGACGTTTTCGGTCACTACAAATTCCTCTTTAGAAAAAAAAATTTCAATAGGGAGTAGCAATGAAAATATTAATGCAAATGGATTTCACTTAGTGCAATATAAAAAGAAGAGGTCTACAACTGCTTTCAATTTAAAAACCTCAAAGGTATCTCATTCTCTTTCTACTTCTACCAATGTTGTAAATGGCTTTTTTTAATCAGATAATGTTTTTTCACTTGTTAGTAACATGGATTGTGAGACAACTTTTAAGCTTCAAAAATTAAGGATGGGGGCCTTCTCCCCCACATCTTAATGTTAATTTTATCATGGAATGTTAGGGGCATTTCTAATAGGTCTTGTGTAAAGATTTCCAAGGAGTATTTTTCAAACTGGCATTTATCTCTAGATTTTCTTTTACTACAAGAAATTAAGATTTTAGTTCATGATATTAGTTTTGTTGGTAAATCTATTTTAAAAATTGCATTATTTTTATGCTACTCATAAAGTTAATAAAAGAGGTGTTGCTAATCTTGTTAATAAAAATTAGACTTAAAAAGTTTTGAATTATGGTTTTAACAACCTTGAGAGAATTTTTTGGATTATTTATTATAGTGAAAAATGTGACTTTAGACTCTATAATATTTGAAATATTGATTAGAGGTTTGGAAATATCTTCTATCTTTACTTAAAGTTCCCTGGATTATTGAAGGTGATTTCAATATAGTTGAAAGTCAATTAGATAAACTTGGTGGTCTTCCTTCTTATATATCTTCTCAAAAAAAAAAAAAAAAAAAGGAAGATTGGTGCAATTTCAAAGAAAAATATTTTCTTTCTGATGTTAGCTCTTTATTCTCATTTCATTGGAATAAGAAGCATTATACTTGGTATAATTATCAACAATGAAATGATAGAATTTATTATCAACTTTTTGGAAGCCTACAAGCAAAGTAGAAGTGCATACAAATGCTACTTTGATAAATCATTTTCCTATTGGCATTTTTCTCTCTAGCATTAATTCTTCATCCTTCTGAAAGTATAAGCTTTTTCATATGAATGCTAATATTTTTATAGGCTCTAGTGGGAAAATGGTGTAGGGACACCTCTTCTGATCCCCTTGTTCTACCCTACATGAATGTTTTGTAGGTTTTAGACTTGAAGAAAACATGGACGAGTGTATCCTATTAATATGTGTCTTCTTGTGTCGATTTTGTTAATGATGATTCTTGGATGCTTTGGCATGTTTCAGGGTGTTTTGGACTCATTTTAATGAGTCTAGTGGATTCCAGGGTCTATGGGAACTTTTTTGGAGGTATTCGAAGGTTCCAAATATCAAAATAAGCATTTTTGTGTTTGGCCCTAGTAGGTGAGACGTCCCATCGTAAATTGGAATGTCCCAAGTAAGACTTCCCACTTGTGTAGGTGACATCTTGGGCGAGATGGTCCACCAAAACCTAGGACATCTTAGGAATAGATGGGACATCTAGATGTCCCAATCAAGAGCTGGGTTTTTGCAAGAGACATCCTAATAGAGTTAGAGACAATCCAAACGGGTGGGGAGACTTTCAAAAGTGCTCATCCTATTTTAGAAAATAGCCAAAGCAAGATGAAAATAGTCAAGGAGAAGGTGAGAAGACTTGGAAAACATCGAAAGAACCTTAAGTTGAGTTGAGGGAAGATTTATAGATTTTTTGTCCTCTGGTTGCTTATAAATATTGATGTAATTCACCATTGTTAGTGCCAAAGGTCAAAACCTAGACCAAGAGCAAGATAAAGATCTCTTGAGGGAGGAGATCTTATGCAAGGAGAGAGCTTGTGCAAGGAAATTGAGTAAGAGGCAAGGGAAAGCACTTAATAAAGGCTAGGAGAATCTTTTATAAGTGTCTTATCTTAAGCTTGGGCTCCATGGCGAGTTATTGAGGTTTGAGAAGGGATAAGTGTGGCCTCTAAGATCCTTGGAAGAGTTATGAGTTGAGCTTGGCTCCTCATCTTGATGTATTTTGAGAATTTTCTTAATATAAGAGAAATTTTCTCTATTTCATTATGTTGATTTTGTTTTATAAGCTGTATCTACTTAGAAGTTGTGGTTTAGGTCCTATTGGAGTATTTTAAGATGCAACCCCTTGCACCAGAAAAATATTTTGAAGTATTTATGATATGCAAAAAAGTCCTATTGGTGATATTGGTATGACTGACTGGTGGCAACGAACAACTTGTAGGGTTAGAAATTATGTTAGACGATTTGGAAAGTAATTTGCTAAGCATAAGTATCAAGTTAAAGAAGATCTTGTAGAACCTACAAAGCAAATGCAAATTATTTTAGACTTGAATCCCTTTGATTTTAAAACTTGAAAAGCTTTGGCTAAAGCTCATTATGCTGAACAATGTTGGGATACTTTTGAAACTAAAAGTACTCTCGCTAAAAGTTGCATGGATTGTCTAAAAATTGAAGATGAACCTTGCAAGGAATTTTTTAAATTTCTAAAAGGAAATGGTGAAGTACATACATTGGACTCACTTTATATAAATTCTTCCATCACTAAAGATTCTAAGATTATATACAATTTTTTGTCAAATCATTTTTCTTCTAATGGTTTTAGTAAGGAATCCTTATAGGCCTCTAGTATGTATATTCCTCATCTTATAAAAAAACACATCAAAGTATTATTGAAGTAGAAATTATAGCAAAAGAAATCAAAGCAACAACCTTTAGTGTGAAAAATAGTAAAGCTCCAGGTTTTGATGATTTTCCTATTGAATTTTTTAAGAAGAATTGGGACATTGTTAGAGATTATCTCTTTTATGTTTTTAAAGAAGGCATTAAAAAAGTTTCTCTTGGTAAAGATATTAATAAAGGTGTGATTCATCCTCTTCCTAAGAATGGAGGTCTTCAACATATTGGTAATTAAAGACCTATTACTCTTCTTATCAATAATTATAAAATTTTAGCTAAATTCATAGCTTGTCAAATTCACAAGGTTATTGAAGATATCATCAAACTTGAGTAAACTAGTTTTGTTAAAGGTAAAATTCTCTTAAATAATGTTATTGTAACTTGGGAGGGAATGTAGTGGGCTTCGAATACTAAGAAAGATATTACTTTTATTAAGTTATATTATGCCAAAAATTATGACACAATTAAATATAATTTTATTATTTCTTGTCTCTATGAACTAGGATTTAGTGATTATTTTATTAAACTTTTTTGTACCTTGCTCACTCATTCTAATGCTCAAGTTGCTAGAAATTTTAGATTAAATTCCTTCTTTTCTCTTCAATTGTAAACTCATCAAGGTTGTCCTTTAGCTCCTATCTTTTTATTATTATTGTAGATTTTATTTCACATCATCTACATTATGATCTACAATGAAATTTTAGTAAGGAAATTTCAATTAATGATCAAGGTATATAATTGCTAAACATGCACTTTACTAATGATTTTTTTTATGGTCAATAACTCTCTAAAACATATCAATATTCTTTAAGCTAGAGTCGAAGGTTACTACATATTATCTAGATTTCAAATCAATTGGCAAAAATCTACTATTTATTGTAATGGTAACATTGATGAGTAGATTACTCTCAAGCCTTGAAAAATCTTGAAAAATGATTCTATCTTTAAAATTTTAGGTATACATTTTTATTTTGAGCCTAATCATACTATTTTTTTGGAATTATGTGATTGATAAAATTGAAAAGAAGCTTCATAAATGGTGATGAGACATGATATGTCGAGCAGCTTTGTCGACACATCCCTATTAATGCATGTTAGATGTTGATGAATCATGGTTTGCCAGGTGCTGATATCGAACCCCTGTTATTGGACCCCTATTATCAAACCTCTGATATAAGGTACAAGATATCAAGTTTGATGATTCCTAATATGGAACCCTCGATACCGAACCCTCGATATCGAACCCTCAATATCAGGTACGTGATATTGCATCCTCACTAGCGATATTGGATACATGATATCATGGTTTCCGCGTGAGCCTATAAATACACAATGGGGCACATGGGAAAGTCATAGTAAGTTAGTGTTAGAGCAGGATCTTTTTGTTAGTTTTTTTCCTCTCAACCCTTTCCCCAGTTCATGCTCACAATGTGATGATTGTAATTGTACAAAACCTTTATTCGAGTGTGATGTACTTGGACATGCACATGACCAGCAATAAGGATCAAGATTACTTCATCATTGCAGCATTCACTTAATTTTTATTTTTATTTATTACTTTCATAATTAATATTTCTCTAGCCTCATCTCCTACCCCTGTTAGTAAACGTGGAATGAGTACGAATTCATCATGAGCATTTAAGTGTGACTACTTGGTATCCTAGTAGCATACCTACGACATGCACTTAGTAATCCTAGCGGTAGTACATGAGGGCCAAGATGTGTACAGATGATTAAGCGATGGATGCTCATTGCACTTAGGCTAGCTTAGATTCTTTCCTCCCATTTCCTCATAGTTAGATTCTCTCTCTCTCTCTCTCCTTAGTCCAATTAAAGTTATTTTCCATTGCCTCTAGGAGTAGCACTAGTTTAGAACCACATCATACACCTCACTCTAGACTAAACCATACATGATAACACAAAAACTAGTCCAAGTGGGAAGATAGCAAACTGCAATCAACAAGTAACTATCTAGATACCACAACTGCGAAGTTTGACTAGATTAGGCATGAATGCTCGTATTCATATGGTTGAGTGTGGGGGTACCTCACCACTCATCATTGGCATTGTTGCCAGGGACGGTGCTAGTTATTTAGAGTAGTTACATCATTTAAGATCATTGTAATGAAGCCTTGATGATATATCTTTCAGAAAGAAGTAATTGCAAAAAAACAAAAAACAAAAAACAAAAAAGTCACACACAAATTCACAATAATTTCTCTCCCACAAGACTATGATAATGCAACATCTAGCGAGGCAATTCATTGGAGAATCAACAATATCGTGTACCTGATATCAAGGGTTCAATATCGAGGGTCTAATATCGAGACTCATTAGACCTGATATCTTGTACTTGATATCAAAAGTCTGATAACAAGGGTTCGATAGCAAGGGTCTGATCTTAGCACCTGGCAAACCATGATTCATCATATCCCCACGACTAAATAATAACTCATCCTTGAGTCAAAGAAAGTAAGGAACAAGTTCAATTGTTTACAAAGTGGATAGGTATGGGATTATTGACTAACTAGAAATTTATTCATGCTGCAGTGGAGAGTTGAGCACAACAAAATTAGGACATAGACAAAGAATTACAAAGTTTATTGGAACTCATGTGGTTCTTGGTGGCGGTGGCTCCTCCATGGTGCCTTTTCTTTGTCCTATGCTTTAGGCTTCAGAGATTAATACTGTTGAAGAAGCACTTGACATTTCTTCTTTTCTATCTGAGGATTATGAGCCATCCATGCTAATGTTCCAATGTTTGATAGAGTCGGTACTTTCCATGGACATGGCAGCTGCGGAAACACTTGATTGGCCTTGACATGCCATGCCATAAATAGTTGTTGTTCCTCTTCATAGGCTCGATCCCTAACCTCTCCACCTTTTTCTTGGCTAGATGGTGTAGTAATAGGAGTTCCTTGATGGATGCTGAAGGATTATGCCTCTTGCTCCACATGTCTTGCATGAGGTCTTTGGCTTTTGCCTCTCCTTGGGTGTTTAGTTACACCTTGAGAAGTTCCTTCTTGTTGTCCTCTTTTAGGGGCCATCTATAATCACATAAAGATCAATTGTTAGTAAGGTTATTGAAAGAAGTTCAATTATTTCATACCTTACTTATTACCTTTAGTAAATGTTGAATTCTTTGCTTAGTATAATTTTGGAGTTAGAAATTTTTTTTTAAGGAAGTTGGCCTAAAAGTTTAATGTCGGACCTGGTTTGTTTAGGTGACACATCAAAGGACACATAGTGGTTTTGAGGAATGTTTGATAAAATGATGACAAAGGAAAGAATAGATTTGGCAATGAAGTACTCGAAGGGTATAAAATGATGTGGTGGTGTGCAACAAGTACAAATTACAAAAGTTATGCAAGTGGATCCTCCCCAAAGCAGGTTCCAACCTATAATTCCCTTGCGTAACCACACCTCAAAATTTCCGTAGGTACTGGAAGGGTTAAATGTAATCCACACTAGTTTCACAAAACACACACATGTAGATACCACCGTGATGAGGTATGAATTCAATGCTACATAAGACACAAGTCACAAATACATGGACAACGAGATGAGGTAAATTATAGAAGGGATTGCAGAGATTTGGGCATGAGGTAACTAACCCAGGACATAATGAATTTTGAGTGTAGGATGTAATTAATGTGTCATTAGCTCGTCACTCCAAAATCAAGACCAAGTCCATTCCTTTGATTAGTGACATCACATTGTTTCATCCCATGATGGACAACCATAAGAGTACCATGACAACAAGGCATACGATCACTTGGTGTTTTGTTCAAGAAAGGAGTGATTTAGAATTACTTTGTAGCACTTTGAGCTTGATCTTTTCTTTTTCTTTTTGTGTGGTCACTTTGGCACACTCTTCTTGCTCTCTCTTGTTTTTTTTTTCATTTTTTTTTCATTTTTTTGAATGCTTAATCCAGAGAAGCCACCTAGCTTTAGGCATGGATGCATGTCTTTCTAGTGGGACCACCTAGAATAGCATTAGTTTTCTTAAGTGAGTGCCTTTATTACTCTTACTCCCATTTTTCGTTAGATCTACAAGGATCTTGGTACACCCAGGCTACATGGTAACTCCTATAGATGTCACCAAAGAGAATCCACAAGTTCCCTTAATGTCACACCCTAGCCATTCCCACCTAGTCCATGATTTTTCACTATGGGAATAATGAGCACAAAATTACTTTAATTTTTTGGGATGATAAGAATATCATTGTACCTAGAGTAGAACCTCTTATTAATTGAATGGGTGGGTGGATGTGATGGGCTCACTGTTCAAGTAATTAGTCACCTAAGACTTAATAGCATAGAACAACACCTCAACCAACGAGTCACATGAGTGCTTTATTCATAGATGTGATTACTCATAAAAAGATAAAAAGATAAATCAACAAATAAAAAGATAAAACGACAAATTGCAAAATGAAAAACTGGAAAACAAAAAATTGTAAAATTAAAGAAAAGGAAAATTATTTAATTTTTCTTGTTAGAATGGAGGATATCCCCCATGACTAAACCCTTGAGTATGGCTAGAATTAATAAATGAAAAATTTGGATCCAAGAATTTTGGAAACATTGGAGTCTTGTCATATCCAAACCACCAAGTGTCTTTTGAGGTGGTGGTACGAATATACCCAAATTGGGGTTCACACACTTGATTGTAGTAGACATAGTGGGGTAGATTATACAATGTGATCATGTGATAAGGAGTTGATCCACTATGACACCCATGAAAGTAAGATGGTATGCAAGGATCATTACGTCTCCCTTCATGGCTAGACTCACTGGGTTGCATGGTTGTTGGAGTATTGATTGGTGGCCCTGATAAAGTAACACGAGGCATTGGGTTCGAGGGGAAAGATGCACCATAGTGTTGAACTTGTGTTGGCTTGGAGGATGTAATGGTCTCAGAATGATGTTGTCCCTTTCTATAGCCATGCCTAAAGAAAGGACACATCTGGTATTGTGGAGGACCTCCACTGTTGTTGACAGTAGCAGCACAAGTGATGTTCGTGGATTGGTGCTGTGGTGCAAAACCTTTTGGAACAACTGGTGGTGATGTAGAAGGAGGTGAAGGATGAGAATATTGAGGTTGAGAAGAAGTGTAAAGCACATCAGGTGGTGATCTTGTTGGAAAGAATGTAGGCTAATAGTACTTAGAAGAATAATAACAATGTGGTGAGATAGAAGATGCTGACCCAAATGGGAAAATAGAATGTTGAACCTGATAAGCGCTTAGGTTTGGATGATATGAAGGCTGTGACCAGTTCGAGGGTGCCCTCCCCCATGACTGGGATCTTTGCCATTATGATTGAACATAGTATTTTTGTACAAACTCTAGATGTAACATTCTTTTCCAATGTTCATGTAAATGTGACAATATTGGGCATTCACCTTTGGGGTGATCGTACAGGAAAATGTTACATTGATACGTATGATTGGTAGTTAAGTTCTTATTCTCTTCTACCCTTCTTTTTGATTGTCTAGTTTGTCCTATTTCTTGGTTCGTCATGGCTCTACCTCCAATAATATTAACATATTCTCCACATTTTTCATGTATCCACTCTATCATCTTATTGATCTTTGCCTCAATTTCATCTAGTGATTGTAATATTGGCAAAGATGATTCCACCTCCTTGAGGTGAGTTGATTTTTTCTCTTCCTAATTATGGACCTTTGTTAGGTAGAGATTTTGGTCTTGTTGAGATTTTTCAACATTCTCCCATTTAGCCATTTCTCCCTCCTCTTTTGCTAGCCGCTTAATAAGCTCTTGGAATTGATGGGTTCATAGTTCATATAGTTGACCTCGGGCATACATCCCTAAGGTTTCCCTTATCTCATTATGGAGCCCATCTATGATATGGTACATTAGCCTCTCCTCGGAGAACCCATGGCCTAGGCAGTTGTTTAATAGTGCATAATATCTTTCTAAGGCCATGTCCAAGGCTTCATGTTGTGCTTGTTTCCATTCTTGGATTTGTCTCCTCAAGGCTAACACTCTTGCATAGGTTTGATATCTTTCGTTGATGAGTTCTACCATTATTGGCCAATGTTGAATTGATTTCAGTTTTAAAGACTTATACCATACTTTTGCTTCGCCAACGAGTGTTGTGGGAAAGAGCTTAAGATTTTTCCTTCCATTATCAATATTGTTTCATATACAAGCATCATGGAAGGCTTGTAAATGATGTTGCAGATCTAAATCATAGCCTCTTGAGAACTTGGAAAAGCTGTTTAAATCAAGCCTGGGTAGATGGCTTTCCTTACGATGCCTATGGGATATTTGAACAGCCTCTTGTATATGCATTAGGCTCTTAGTGGTCAATAGGGGTTCATCATTACTAAGTAGGTTATAAGTTTATGAGTTGGGACGATGTTTTCTTTGTTCATGTTGGAATTCCTAACTTTGCCCATGGGTGCAATTTTTATTTCTACGCTGCCCCCTTGAGGAATAGTCATCCATTCTTGGGGATGTACCATCTTCACTAGAGGTGTCTGAGTTGGATGAAAAAAGTCCTTGAGTATCATTAGGGTGTTTATGAACATATGAAACTCCTACATAAGATTGAGTACTCCAAACTCCTTCATTGGTTCTCTAATGAATTTCCTCGCTAGATGTTGCATTATCATAGTCTTGTGAGAGAGACATTATTGTGAATTTATGTGTGACTTTTCTTTTCCTTTTTTTGTTTGCAATTACTCCTTTGTGAAAGATATATTGTCAAGGCTTCGTTACAACAATCTTAAATGATGTAACTACTCTAAATAACTAGCACAGTCCCTAGCAACGGTTCCAATGATGAGTGGCTAAGTACCCCTACACTTAACCATACGAATACGAGCATTCATGCACGATCCAGTCGAACTTTGCAGATGGGCTAGTTGTGGTATTTAGATAGTTACTCATTGATCATAGTTTGTTGTCTTCCCACTTGGACTAGTACTTGCTTTGTCACGTATGGTTTAGTCCAAAGTGAGGTGTATGATGTGTTTCCTATTACTATGCTATTCTTAGGGCAATGGAAAATAACTTTGTTTAACCTAAGAGGGAAAGGGTGAAGAGAGTCTAAGCTAGCCTAAGTGCGATGAGCATTCGTACACATCTTGGAGCTCGTGTACTACCATTGGGATTACCAAGTGCATGTCCTAGGTATGCTACTGGGATACCAAGTAGTCACACTTAAATGCTTGTGATTAAGTCATGTTCATTTTGCATTTACTAACAAGGGTAGGAGATGAGGGTAGAGAAATATTAATTATGAAAGCAATAAATAACAATTAAAATTAAGTGAATGCTAAAATGATGAAGTAACCTTGATCTTTATTGCTGGTCATGTATGTGTCCAAGTACGTCACACTTGAATAAAGGTTCCATACAATTACAATCATCACACTGCGGGTGTGCATTGGGAAAAGGGTTGAGAGGGAAAAAACTGACAAAAAGATCCTACTCTAATAATAACTTCCTATGACTTTCCAATGCATCCCATTGTGTATTCATAGGCTCACATGGGAACCACAATATCACGTACCTGATATCAAGGGTCCAATATCAGGGGTCCGATATCGGGACTCATCAGACCTAATATCTTGTACCTGATATTAGGGGTCTAATAATAGGGGTCTGATAACATGGGTCCAATATCAGCACCTAGAAAACCATGATTCATCACATGTGCTAACACATATGTGTGGATGAAAATGCATAGATGCATTAATCGAAAACACCTCTTAGATGCATTGACATATCCCTATCAACACATCCTCATTGACACATCCTTGTTGACACAACTAAATACAGTAATGTAGCTTTGTTGATGTAATGCCTGTATTTGGCTATAAATATGTAAGAATTTGCTGCATATTTAATACCATTTAGTTAGTAGTGTCGCTATACTCTTGTAGTTTTCTCTTGTAATCCTTAGCAAATAGTCAATGAGTGCCCACAACATGGATTTGAGTCAATTGTACAACACCTTGTTTGAGTGGAATTGTACTTGGACACATTTTATGAATGGAAATAAGATTGAGATTGATTCCTATCCATTACAACACTTTGACTTAGAATAGATTTAATTTTAATGCAATTTAATTTTGATGTACTTAATATTTGCATTTTCATGCATATTAATCAATTGGTAGAATGAGTGCAACCAGTTTCAAGCATAAACATGTATTCACTTGGTAATCTTGACAATGTTATTGCTTGGTTCACCTAATAGCATAACACTTGGTAATCCCAATAGTGGATACGTGAGTTTAGGATGTGTATGGAAAGATGGAAATGGACATTAATCATCTTTAGGATAGATTAGAATTTATCTTCTTGTTATTAATTAGATTAATTAATTAATTTTTATATTATCATTCAATTAGTTTAAGGGCTGCACAACATCAATAATCATATGCCTCACTTTGGACTAATCCATACACGACCAAACTACCACTAGTCCAAGTGAGAAGACAATGACTTGTGATTAATTCTTAACAATCTAGATACCACACTAGTCCCATCCATGGAATTTGA
Source organism: Gnetum montanum (assembly GCA_015680685.1). Taxonomy (NCBI): domain Eukaryota; kingdom Viridiplantae; phylum Streptophyta; class Gnetopsida; order Gnetales; family Gnetaceae; genus Gnetum; species Gnetum montanum. Next base: position 127,420 of record MNCI01000189.1, read on the forward strand.
CCAGATTGCATGTGAACACTTGTGATTCGTATGGTTGGGAATAGGAGGTACGTGTCACTCATCATTGGCACTATTGCCAGGGATGGTGCTAGTTATCTAGATTACTTATATTATAAAAAATTGATATAAAAGTATTAATGATTTATCGTTTCAAAAATATTAATATTTTAAGTCACACATGTTATCAAATAAAAACATTTCTTCTTCACATAGGACCAATAATGCATCACATGATGAGAACACTAGTAGGAGAAATGGTAGGTTCTAATGGAAGAAAATTGGAGTAAATCACTAAACATAAGGATCTCATATGCTCATTTAGACCCTTACTACATTCAAAGACTACGTTCAACTAATATAGATAACCCTAGAGGGGATGAAAAAAGTCCTAGAACAAGGAGGACCTCAAGGCCTAGGACCTTCTCTAAACCTAGAAGAGATAAATCAAGGGACCATAGGGGAAGATATAGAGACCATGGTGATTCTCCCAATTCATCATCTTCCTTTTCATCTTTAATGTCTAGTTATGATGAATGTGAGTAGAGGTATGGAGATAAAGCTCTACTAAGGGGTTAAGATGAAGATAGATATAGACATCAAAGATAATATGAAAGATATCAAAGTGAGCATAGACAAGACCATGACTATCAGACAAATATAAATAGAGATTATCACCATCACATATTTGATAAAGATGAACCCTTGTTGGCTACTAGGAGCATGATACAAATTAGGAAGGTAGTTAAAATACCCCATAGGCATCAAAGGGAAAGCTACATAAAATGACTTGATATGAATAACATTCCTAAATTTGAGGGAGGTTATAATTCTAATTCACAAAAACATTTAGAAGTATTCCATGATGCTTGTGCCTTACAAAATATCAAAAGTAAGTGGCAAAAGCTGAAGCTATTTCCTCTAATACTAATAGAAGAAGCTGAAAGGTTGTATAGATTATTGAAACTTGATTCAATTTACCAGTGGTCCACAATGCTTAAGCTCTTTAACAAAAAATACCAAACCTATGAAAGAGTGTCCAATATAAGAAAGCAAATCCAAGGATAGAAGTAAGAAAACCATGAAACCTTGGATTTAGTCTTGGAAAAATACNGGAAGTAAGAAAACCATGAAACCTTGGATTTAGTCTTGGAAAAATACTATTCTCTACTACATAAATGTCCAGGCCATGGTTTTTCTCAAAAATAGTAGCTTCTCCACATCATAGATGGGCTTCATAACAAAACAAGGGAGATCCTTGGGATCTATACCCAAGAATGATTATCAGAATTGAGAGCCCATCAAGTAAAAAGGCTAGTTGAATAGGTGGCAAAAGAAGAAGAAGATTTGTATAAAAGGGAGAGTGTAGAGGAATATAACTAGGATCCAACTCTTCTAAAAAAAGAGGTCCATATTTATGATCAGGAAAAAGAGGTAACTCTTGATGAGTTGATTTCACATAAAACCTTGCTAATACAAAAGTCTATCAGTGAGATTGAAGTAAGGGTAAGTAAGATGTGGGAGTTGATGAATGAAAAAGTTACAACCTACTTGAAAATAATAATGGTGAAGGTAAAGAAAAAAGGATCAAGTGATCAAAACAAGAAGAAGAAAAAGAACAAAGAAATAGGTAGGGACAATTATCGGCAAAAAGGGAAAATAGCTATAGTAGAAGAGGTTACAGACTCAAATATAGAAGAGGATGATGGATGTGACATCTACCAATATAAACATCCAAAGGGCTATTACCCAATTATGTTACATCTACAAGAGTTTGGGGCTTTTGCTTTGAATCCCAAGTTCATGGAAAAGTAAATGCTTAGGAGATTACCCTATCTATAAGGTAATTATAGACAGTCCTACAACCAATAGTACTATCCTAGTAGGACTTCTTATCAACCTCAAAAATACTATCAACCATAGTGGAAAAATCCACAATCATGGGGGATGCCATCAACAACCCAGCAATACCATTTTTGTCAACTAGAACCTTATAGATACTATGTTCAACAACCTATTCTCCAAATGGTTCTACTTTATCTACCTAAAATCATCACTACTACTCTCTTGAATACCATCAACCCACAACATCTACTATTAGATCTCCATCTTGTACCTCTTATCCTCCATCACATCCTCAATAATCTTATACTTTCCTCCAACATATGTCACCACTAATAATGCAGGAAGGATTAGCACCAAACCTCAACAGAATAATGCCACTTATGCTATGAACATACAAGTAAATGATAATGTTAGTAGATCTTAGCAAAAGCCTCAAAAACTTCCTTTCTTTAGAACAGTTCCCACACATGTGAATAAAATTAGTAGACCTACTAGCTAATCAAAACTATTACAAAGACAATCTGGTGCAACCCTTGTCCTCACAAAAATAACGTCTCCTAATCCTATGCAAAAGCTAACAACCATTACCACTCCAACACAAACCATAAAAGCTGAACCTATCATTGTGGAGAGACAGAAAACTTCACGCATTACTAATAATGATAAAGTGTGCAGTTGTTGGCTAAAATTTTAGAGTGTTAACCCAGTCCCTATACCAACCCACAACAAACTTAAGGAATAAGTGTGTGTGTAAAACCAAGTCTACACAATAGCCACTAAACCAAAAGATACATAGTGGCTAGAAATTGAGAATACAAAACCCTTCAAAAGATTCATGAAAATATCCAACCCACTTATTAGTTCTTGTCCTAAGAAAATAAACCAAAGAGAGAACTTAGAGAATAACATCTTACACTCCAAATATACACAAAAAGAAGATGTTAGATAAGAATACATGAGAACTAAAATAGGAAACATGTTTGGACCCCTTAAAAAGAAACTATCTTCTAGTCCAATTAAAGATATGTTTCCAAATGATTGAAATGTGATTATCATCACTATTAAATGTGATACCAAGCAAAAAATTAAATCATTAAAGATGATAAATGGAAAAATTATGGTGTATTAACCAAGGAAGTGTGTGGTCCATTTTTTGAATGCTCGTGCATGAGTTTAGTCATGGGGAAGATGCTTCATCTTGAATAAAGAACTAATAAGTGCATTTTCACTTTTTTTTCTTTACAATTGTTTATCTTTTTCTATTTCTTAAAAACTTTTCGAATTCTTAATATGTTTTCCATTTCTTATTATTTTTATTTTCTTTATATTTTTCTCTTTTATTGAGTCATTTCCTTCATGTTTTATGAATGTCTACTATGTCTTTATTAATAAAAATATTGTCAATCATGATGCTAATGTCAACACCATGTGTTGGGTCTTTGTCCTATGCTATCAAGATGATTGGATAAATGATTGTGTAAAGTAGTGAGATCACATCATGCATCCCTCCAATTCTCTAAATAAAAATTCTTTATCATGAAAACAATATGGTTCTTCTTACATGAAACTAAAATTAACTACTAATCATTTTCTTGAAGAAAGAGGGAAAAATCAAGTGGAAATGGCAAAGAGTGTGACCTGAAGGGAATTTGTTGGGTTCTTTTCATGACTTCCTTCTTGTGGTCTATGACTTCTTATGGAACGTACCATCACTCTTATTGTTGAGCAATAAATAGAAAGCATGTCTTTACACGGTGTGATTTCCATGAAAAGAAAAGATAAAAAGAGAAGAGAAAAAGAAAGAAAAAAAATGGAAATTTAAAGCACACCCCTTAGACATAATAATGGGGTACAAGCACTAGTTATGGAATTGGAAAGACATGTTATCAATGCCTAAAGGTACCCCTCTAACTTAGGCCCTTCCTTCCTTCCTTCTTTTCTTTTTCTCCATTTTTGGAGTGATGTTCGTTCTCTATGGTTGTTGTGGACTCATGATGGTAGGAAAGAAGAAACACATCAATGCAAGATCACTATTAATGGTTTGGACTTGGTCTAAAACCTAGACGAATAGGTATGATGGTCATTTTAATCACAATTAACACAACAACCTATTGCTGACATGGTTAAGTACCTTACATTCCAATCTCTACAATCCCTTCTCATCCCATTATTATTGTTGCATGAAATTATGCATCTACTGATTTTGTATAGTATAGTGTAGGATCCTAACCAAGGTAGTTGTGTGTTGTTTGGAACAAATTCATGATCTACATTTAACTTCTAAGGTACCCACAAACATCTATAGAAGTGGTTATGCAAAAGCATTATGGCAGGTGCCTACTTTGGGGAGGATCCACTTGCATAATTGTTGTTGATCATGTTTCTAAACCAAACCTCACATCTTCAAGAAAATCATTGATTACTTCTTTGAATTTATGCATGATTCTATAATCAACTTCTCACCATTTTCAAGTTATCTTTAATGCTTTTAGATCAAAATTTCTTGTCATCTTGTGAACTAGACCTTTGGTTTTAATTGTTCGAAAACATGTGCGCTTCTAGAGTTAAGCTCATTTATCATTGGGGGGGGGGGGGGGGGGGGGGGGGGGGGGTTAAGCATGTACTTTTTGAAATTTTCCTAACACCTTATTTTTTAACATTATGATAACTAATAGTAAAAATAATCAAAATAACTTGAACAACTTGATTGTTTTAGTTATCTTAAAGCCTTGGGAAACATTATTATGAAATTATCTTGAGCTTACATGCTAAAATGTTTTTAAATTTTGATCTAAATAAGGATTTTTTAAGGGTTAATCATTAATAAAAAATTATCAAAACTAATGTTGGTCCTTTGGTGATTTCATATTATGCCAAATGGAATCCCTGAGGTTGAAGGTCTTGTAAAAAGAAAAGGAAATGAAGCCAAGAGAAGAACAACAAAGGATATGCCCATCGACACATACAGGGATTAAATCTAAAACATCACATGATTTTCTAAACCCATGGGATGAGGAGGAGAAATTTCAGTCCACCTCTCAAAAATGTTCTGCATAAAAGAGAAGCATCAACATAATAATCAAGGTTGGAAAGTCTACCATCGCTAGCAATAATAAGAAGATTCATCTTTAGCATATTTTTGAAGAATTTTGCAATTTTGCAAACTTTGATGTATGTCTAGTCTTTTCATCATTTTGTAAATCATTCACTCGAATAAAATCTTTTAAAGTTGCATTCTAATTTTGTAATGGTAGCCAATCTAGTCTTGGTCACCCCAAAATTCTTGTAATAAAACTTCGTCCATTTATATATAACTCAAGGATGAGTTTTAGTTAGTCATGAGGGTAAGATGAGATGTGATATGTTGGGTAGCTTCATTGATGAATTTCCATTGACAAAGCCTTGTCAATGCATCCCCATCGACCCATCTTAGATGCGTCGATGCATATGTATAAATGAAAACATGTAGATACATTAATAGGCAATGCATCTTAGATGTGTTCACGCAATCTTATTGACCCATCCTCATTAACACATCCTCATCACTGCATCCCCATTAACATAGCTAAATGTGTTAACACATATCCATTAGCATAATGCTTGTATTTGCCTATAAATATGTGAGCACCTACTATGTATTTGACACCATTTAGTTAATAGTGTAGCTAGACTCTTGTAGTTTTCTCTTGTAATCCTAGCAAGCAATTAGTGAGTGCCTGTAGTGTGGATTTGAGTCAATTTTATAGTGTCTTATTTGAGTGGCATTGTACTTGGACACATTCCATGAACAACAATAAGATTGAGACTAATTCCTATCCATTACAACTCTTTGACTTAGAATAGATTTACTTTTAATGCAATTTAATTTTGATGTACTTAGTTAATATTTACATTTTCATGCATATTAATTAAGTAGTGAAATGAGCATGATGAATTTTGAGCATAAAACGTATTCACTTGGTAATCCCAATAGCGTTATTGCTTGGTTTACTCATTAGCATAACACTTGGTGATCCTAGTAGTGGATATGTGAGTTTATGATGTGTACAACAAGCTAGGAATAGGCACTCATTGCCTTTAGGCTAGCTTAGAATTTATCTTCTTATTATTAATTAGATCAATTAATTAATTTCTATATTATCATTCAATTATTTTAAGAGCCTCATAATATTAATAATCATAGGCCTCACACTAGACTAAATCATATGTGACCAAACTACCATCAATCCAAGTGAGAATTTAGCGACTTGCGATGAATGCTTAACAATCCAGATACCACACTAGTCCCATTTACAGAATTCGACCGGATTGCATGTGAACGCTTATGCTTCATATGGTTGGACGTAGGGGGTACTCGCCACTCATCATTGGCACCATTACAGGAAATGGTGCTAGTTATCTAAATTAGTTATATTATAAATGATTGCTATAAAAGTATTAATAATTTATCTTTTTGAAAATATTGATATTTTAAGTCACACATGTTATCAAATAAAAAACATGTCTTCTTCACATAGGATCAATAATGCATCACATGATGAGAACACTAGTAGGAGAAATGGTAACATTGTAATGATGAGAACACTAGAACTCGAATCAATTGACAAAAATTTGCTATTTATTGTAATGGTAATATTGAAGAGTATATTACTCTCAAGTCTTGAAAAATCATACAAAAAGATTCTATCTTTAAAATTTTAGCAATACATCTTTCTTATAAGCCTAATTATACTATTTTTTTTTTGGAATTATGTGATTGATAAAATTGAAAAGAAGCTTGACAAATGGAAAGAAAAAACGCTCAAAATTACTTGTAAAGTTTTAATTATTAAGAAAATACTTTTGTTAACTCGTGTTTATTACTTTGGTTGTTGGAATCCTTCCAAAACTTCTTATAAGAAAATTAATCATATTATTTGTTGGTTTCTTTGATCTACTAAGTAACATAGAAAAGGTTGTTCTAGAGTTGCTTGGGATATTTGTAGTAGTAGTAAAAAATATGAAGGATGTGGCCTCATTAATTGTGATAACCAAGGTATTTCTCTTGTAGAAAAATTGATTGCAAAGTACATTAACATAGCTGATGTTTGGACGATCCTTTTAAGAAATAGACTCATGCAATAAAAACCTAAGAATGATAATAGTTCATCTTATAATAACTTTCTTTACTACTTTCTTTGTCCTTAGGTCATATCTATTCCTAGTTCTCCTATTCTTAAATAAATTTGGAAAACATGGTGCAAGCTTAGTAAATATTGGAATTGCAATCATATTATAGTTTTAGAAGATATGCTTAAGAAAATTTGCCCATGATGGCTTTATTTTAATGAAGGAGCTTAGGATAATAAAGTATCTTGATTGCTTATTGCTTAGAGCAAATTTGGTATTGCTGCAGTTTCTTGTTTGCATATGCATAATAGATGGATTACTTGGAATGAAGCTTCTAGGCTCTATGGTTTAAATAGAAACAAGAAATTTTTCTTGAAAATTTAATTTTAATCTAGAGAATTTATTTAAAGTTATTAATAATTTAAATCATGCTTTTCCAGATATTTCTTGGAAGGATGGTAGATATGTTTTTCCTTTTAATTTGATAGTTGCTTATGAAATTATTACAAAGAATTTTTTTGTTCATAATAAATTAAATAAGACCTAAAACATGCAATTATCAACACACTTTTGGATGAGGAAAATAAAGGATATTTGGTGAGCTCCTACATTTCCTAAAATTCATATAAAGGTGTCTTATTCATCAAGATCTTCTTATCAGCACTCATCTTAAACATACAGGAAATGTTTCTTTTCAATATCCTCTTTGTAGAAATAAATACTCATTTTCTCATATTTATTTTGAGTCTAATGTTACTTAGCATGCTCAGAAATGGACATCGAAAGTTTGTAACAACTTTTAACCAAGCATAAATGAAGTCATTCTTGGTGATTAGCTTGCTTTATCCACATCATTTTTTTTATTTTTTATTTTTGCATTTCAAAATCACTTATTCTCTACTCTATTTAGAAGCTTTGGTGTGGAGTTATTTTCTAGCAACAAGAGCATAACTATGACCTCTATTTAAGTATTAAATTCTAGATTCTAAAAATGTCACTTTTCAACTATAACTTTAAGCAAAAAGGCTCATAGTGAAAGTTGAGCAACTAATTTGTTTTCCACAACATTCATTTATTTTTAGCTTTTATTTATATTTGGTCTTTATCTCTTTTTGATGTGTTCTTTTTTCTCTAAGAAGAGTTTTTTTCTTTCTTTTTATAAGAAAACCTTTAGTAAGAAGTGAAAATCTATGAGGGTACTTTTGAATGAGGGCAAGACTTGATTCTTTTTCTACCTCACAGGGGAGGCTTTTCAAGAGTGGTTCTAAGGATAAAAACATAAAAAGACATCCCCAAAACTATTAGTTGTTTTCTTTTGACTCTCTCTTAAATGATGTACTCTAAATTTTTCTAATATTATTATTCATTTTTTGAGGTTTGACATTCCTCCATTAAACATTAAGAAACTTTAACATTTATAAACCATATAAGCATGTTAATTATTGATGAACCACGATATCACGTACACGATATCACATCCACCATGCGATATCGCATACGCGATATCGTGTCCTGCCTCATCTTCTATAAATAAGAGGGAGCGCCCTTGTTTCCCATAGAATTAGATTAAAAACTTTTAGCTAGACTCTTGCAGTTTTATCATTCCAGAGTTAGAATTATTTCTATGTGCCCGCAGTAGGAGTCATAGAGTGAACAGATCTTTATTCGAGCAATTTGTACCTGAGCACAATTTTGTATACGGCAATATAGACAAACTTTATGATAAACCTTACAGCATAAAAATTAAGCTAATTAGTAATTAATTATTGTTTAATTCTTTCCTAGTTAATTAATATCTCTCTCAACCTTCAACCCCCTTAGTTAAATACACTCAATACGACCACTTCAAGCATGTGTGTAGCGCTTGGTAACCTAGTAACGATTAGCCTTTGGTAATCCTAGTAGCATTGCACTAGTTCAGGATGTGTACGGCAAGTGGGAATGGATACTAGTGTTAGGAACATTTAGAAACTAGTTAATGAATAGCTAATGTAAGTTAGCCACTTAGTTCTCTCTCCCTCTCCTTTATTAGCAGAAGACATAAAAAAATACAAAAGCTATAAAAATCATATACCTCAAGGTTACTTAACCATACAACAGTGACAATACAAGTAATTTTGGAAAGACAACGATTGATTAACCCTGAGTGTTCCATTAAGGCACATAAGCACTTGGTCCTTGGAGTTTGACCGAATCGTGCGTGAAACACTCATATTTGTATGGTTGAGTGTAGGGGTACCTCGCCACTCATCATAGGCATTGTTGCCAGGGACTTAGTTATTTGTGCGCTATGTAGAACATAGGAAATCATTCATATCATTGGAATAATAGAACGAACCCTTAGGGTTAATCAAAGAAAGATGATACAACAGTACATTGCACACCGAACAAGACAAGATGTCTTCTTCTTCGCATAAGATCACTTCACCACCTAGGACTAACGTAAGAGGCAGTCGACGGCATAATACACATAACTAGCATCCATCAATTCCTCAATAGTTTCACATGGTATATACTCATCTCGATGAGTATGTGCCTGATTTCACCTTTATTCTCCACCAAGATGAACAACTGCATTGGAGAGACTTGGAGGGTAACATAGTATTGCCTCTAGATCAATCAGTTTCCAACATGCTCCTTCATGCTCTCACACGAATAGGCATGTCACTTTTATATGCAGAATACATTACATGTGATCATGACTCAAAATACTATCATCCCACAGAAGCACAATGTCAAAGGGATTTGCAACAGGAGAGATATCATACATCTTTGAAGGGTAAATGGCCCCATGATGCTCTACACGTTTTGAGTGAAATTGAGGATGGTGAACCTACTTCAATAGGTTCCCCATGAAATGATGTTCCTCCTCCTGCCATTGGTCAAGGGGTGGTGTATTAGAACCTCCACTCCACTATTCACAACCCTAGTTTTGATACCCACGAACATGAAGTGTTCAACGAAGGAACATGAACACACAATAAGGACAAACATTTTGATCGTGATCACGATCGAGGCTGAGACCACCGAAGAGAAGGTTGAAAACACCTTCATGGAAATGGTTCTTCTTCTTCTTCACCTTCATCATCATCTTCACCCTCTCCTTTAATGTCCGGATGCAGTCATAGGGAAACCAATCATGAGGATAAAGGAAAACGAAGTGAAAGTCATTGACAAGACAATCGAGAACAAGGACGAGGGTACTCTAAATAATCAAGGCATAGAAGAAGGGAGAGTAGTGAACCGCATAGACACCATAGATGTTATGAACGAGACAATCACAAAGAACCCCTACTTGCAACTACAAGTATGCTAGATATAATAGAGGCCGTAAGAGTTCCAACAAGGCACCAAAAGGATAGTAGGATCAAGAGGTTAGACATGAACAACATCCCACGATTTGAAGGGGGCTACAATGCTGATCCTCAAAATCATTTACAAGAATTCCACGATGCATGTGCCTTGCAAAACATAGAAAATGAATGGAAAAACTGAAGTTGTTCCCAAGGAAACTAGTGAAAGAAGTTGAAAGCTGGTACCGGTCCTTAGAACCGGAATCCATTCAGAGGTGGAGTACAATGTGAGAACTATTCAATGATAAGTCCAAAACATACTCCCGAGTGTCTAACCTACGGAAGCAAATCCAAGGATGGAAGCAAGGAAATCATGAACCCTTGGATGCTACCATGGGCTACTATTATGCACTGTTACATCGTTGCCCTGGCCATGGTTATTCACAGCGGGATCAACTACGCCATCTTGTGGATGGACTTAGGCATGAAACAAGAAGAACCCTTGTGACGTATGCCCAAGGAAGGTTATTAGAGCTTAGGTCTCATCAAATTCATAGACTACTAGAGCAAGTTTCCAAAGAAGAAGTTGAGCTATGAAAGAGGAAAAGTGCAAAAGAATACAACCAAGATCCTTCCCTTCAAAAAAGAGAAGTGAGATTTTGTAAAGAGGAAGAAGAGTCGCCACTCAAAGAGATGGTGAATAGGAAAACTTTGCCTCTCCAAAAGTTAACATCAGAAGTATCGGCAAAGGTAGACCAAATGTGGGACTCCCTGGATAGTAGGTTTGAAACTGTTCTTAAAATTGTAGAGGAGTCTAGGGAGCCAGGTAATGATAGTGATAAAAAGAAAAAGAGAGAAGTAGAAAATGCACGTAACAAGGGTAAGGGAAAAATGGTCATCATAGAAGAGGTTGTGGATTCAAACACGGACAATGATAGTGGATGTGAGATATGCCAATACGACCATCCTAAGGGATGTTGCCCAGTGATCTCACATCTACAAAAGTCTGGGGTGTATGCACTCAACCCACGACTAAATAAATGGTAAACACCCTGATGGTTACCTTATCCCCAAGGTAACCCAAGGCAGTTCCACCAACCTTCAACATATTATCCAAGTGGAACTCCACCACAACCCATTGAGCAACATCAATAGTGGAAATACCCACAGTCATGGGGGATGCCACCACCAAGGCAACAATACCCATACTGGCAACTTGGTCCATATGGCTACTATGTGCAGCATCCAATCTTTCCACGTGACTCTGTTGATCATGTTACACCACAACATCACTTGTGAGTATTATAGAACCCCTTCTCCTAGGAGAGATAACCCACAAATATACCATCCTTGAAATCCATCTGTAGCTCTCCCACTAATAGCTCCATTATCACCCACTCCAGCAATGGAAGGGGAACTCCCTACTCAACAGCAACAACGCAATGCGACAAGGGTTGTAAATCCTCAACCCATTGTTGGTTCTGACAATCATATGAAGAAAAGACCTTTCTTCAAAACCAATAGTCCAACCAAGCCTTTACAACCACAAGCGGTTGAACCTCTGAATGCCTCCCCATCAAATAAAGCTTCAAAGCTCCTTTCGAACCAAACACCGAGCTCAACGCATATGGTTATGTTAACACATGTTGTTACTGACTAGATGAAGGTTGGCCAGCTTCCTAGGAAATTCTCTAATCTTGGAAGCCCTCTAATCTATCTCCAAATCACCAGGAATGAGCCATGCAAAGCTCTTCTGTATTCAGGTTTTGGAGTCAACTTAATATCGCAAGAAATATACAAAGCCTGGAACCTACCACCATTGAAGAAGAGAAATATTCGCCTAGAGCTAGTTGACTAGTCCATCACTGTTTCCTTGGGACTGGTGGAGGACATCATCACCACTATGTGTGGGTGATCGTACTCAGCTGATTTCCTAGTGATACAAGTGAATAATTGTAAAGGGGACTTCCCAATCATAATGGGAAGGGCATGGCTAAGTACTATAGATGCACGCCTAGGAATCCGCGATCTTTCCCTGGAAATATCTAAGGAGAACACTTTTGGAAAGATCGATAAGAAGAACATTCCATGCATCACATACAGTGATACAGGGTGCAATTGCGTGCAAAGATCATGGGTTGTGCAAATTTTAGCATTGACTTCATGCAACCAGTGTGCACAAGACATTAACATACAAGAGTGCTTGTATGTAGCATCCACACGACAAGAAGACACCCAGTGGCTGATAGCTAATCAAGAGAGCAACTCACTCATGTGCATGGAACTAACTGAGGAAATAACTTACGCTTACATCGAAAGCATAGATGCACTAGAGCAAGTCCGCTGCCAACTTCCAAGCCTTAACCTTGAAAACATCAACTGGGGGAAGTTGGAAATTCCTGAAAAATTCAAACAAGAGCCCCTAGAATTAAAACCATTTCCCACTGGTCTAGAATATATGATCCTTGAAAATGGATAATCGGTAATCATTAATGCAAGACTTGCTTCCAAACAAAAAGGAAGACTACTGAAAGTAATAAATAAGTGGTCAAAAGCCTTTGCTTGGTCATATCCCAAATTAACTAGAATAGATCCTAGGATATGCTAGCATAGGATTTACACTGACCCCTCCAGGAAACCTCAAAAAAAATTGTAGAGACAATTGAATCCAAAATTAAAGCAAGTAGTAAAAGAAGAAATAGAACAACTTCTTAAGGCTAGGTTCATATATCCCATTCTTGATAGTGAATGGGTTAGCCCTCTGGTAATCATGCCTAAAATGGGAGGCAAATGGAGGGTGTGCATAGATTTTAGGCTACTAAACATGGCAACATTTAAGGATCACTTTTTGTTGCCATTCGTTGACCAAGTCTTAGACACCATAGCAGGGCATCACTATTACAGTTTTCTAGATGGATATAGCGGATACAACCAAATACAGATAGCCCCAGAAGAGCAAGCCAAGACAACATTCACCAGTCCTTGGGGAATGTTTCTGTATAAAAAAATGTTGTTTGGCTTGTGCAATGCTCCTACCAAGTTTCAATGTCTAGTTCTAAGCATATTCCAACAGCAGATAGGGAATGGAGTGGAAGTCTTTATGGATGACTTCTCCACCTATGAAACACATTTTGACCAAGCCTTGGACTAATTAGAGAAAGCGCTGAAAAGATACATAGAAACCAATCTAAGGCTCAACTAGTATAAAAGCCATTTAATGATCTAAGAAGGCATGGTACTTGGGCATAATTTTTCACATGCAAGAATAGAGGTAGACCTAGATAAAATTAGGGTTATCCAAGAAATCATCCATCAACCAGAAACTGTCAAAGACATTCGGTCATTCCTTGGACACACTGGCTACTATAGGAGATTCCTTGAGAACTTCTCCAAGATTGCCAAACCATTGGTAGAGCTAACATAGGAGGACATACCTTTTGAGTGGACCATGAAATGTGAATGAGAATTCTAAACATTGAAATGAAAGCTAGTAGAAACTCCCATTCTACAAGTTCCTGATTGGTCTAGACTATTCCACATCATGAATGACACATCCAATTATGCCTCAAGAGTCGTACTTACATAGTTAGATGACCAAAAACACCCTTACTACATCCATTGTGCAAGTAGAAGTATCGTTGGTGCACAACTTAACTACACAACTACAGAGAAGGAATTAAGAGCTGTAGTGTTTGCATTGGATAAGTTTATGCACTATGTGTTGGGTTACAAAGTGTTTATCTGCATGGATCATAGTGCAATCCGGTTCCTCATGAACAAGCTAATGGTTAGCCCTCATATTCTACAATGGCTGGTAATCCTACAGGAGTTCAATCTAATGATGATCGATTGGAAAGGCACCAAGAACGTAGTTGCAAATTCTTTATCTCAGTTACGCTGGGACATCAAAGAGGATGAATATGTAATGTTTGATCATTTTCCTGATGAAGCCCTCTTTGCCGATGTAGTGAATAACCAACTACCCATAGAGATGAATTGGTATAGTAGCATTCTCACCTATCTCCTTACTCAATAAACACCACGAGAGCTAGACCTTAGGAAGAAACAACAGTTTCTTCACAAAGCCACATACTTCATGGAGATCAATGGACAACTTTACAAAGTGTGTCCTGATGGCTTGGTTCGATGGTGTATGCCCAATGTAGACCAACTGAGAGTTCTCCAAGATGCTCATGAGGGCTCTTGTGGGGGTCATTATGTGGAGAGATAAATAGATATTAAGATCTTGCTTGCAGGATATTACTGGCCAACATTATTTTAGGATGCCCATCAATTTGTTCGATCTTGTAAGCATTGTCAATGTGATGGGGGAATGACTACAAAAATGGAGGGTCCACAACAATGGATTCAACCATTAGAACCTTTTGACATTTGGGGAATAGACTTTATGGGGCCCATTACACCAATGTCCAATAGAAAATATTACATTGTAGTTGTCGTAGACTATTTAACTAAATGGGCTGAAGTAGCTAATGTTAAATACTGCACATCATCTACAGCTGCATGATTTTTGCAAGAACAAATCATAAATAGGTTTGGTGTGGCATGTGCAGTTATTTTAGATAATGGAACACACTTCACAAGTGCAACTTTTCAAAAGTTAATGCAACACTTAGGGGTTGAACATAAATTGACTACACCTTATCACCCCCAAGCTAACAAACAAGCAGAGATCACCAACAGGGAGATCACTAAAATATTGACTAGGACAATTAGCAAGTATAGGCAAGATTGGAGCACTAAACTAAATGATGCTCTTTGGGCATACCACCCCACTTGAAAATTCCCTATAGGATACTCTCCCTATGAGTTAGTGTATGGAAAACTTCCAACACTTTCAATTCAAATCAATCTCTGTACACTATCAACGACTTGTGGCCTCCACCTCAACCTTGATCTAGCACATAAACAAAGGTTGACAACTTTAAACATGCTAGATGAAACCCAATTAGCTACCCTATTATCAAATGAGTTGCACAAGGCATATAACAAGCAATGTCATGACTTGAAGATTTGAAAGGTTAAGTATCGACTAGGAGATAAGGTTCTCTACTGGAACCCCACACATGTGCCACAATGCACAAAATTTTAAACACTATGGGAAGGACCTTACATTATTCATGAAACCTTTTCTTTAGGGGCCATTACCATATACAAACCTAAGAGCCTTGATAAGAGATTTTTGGTCAATGTGCAACAAACCAAACCCTTCCATGAATTTAGAATAGCCAGTGCACATAATAGTTCTAAGAAGGGGCAACCCTACTCACTATTTTGGATCTCCTCCTTCCAACTCAGTCATGAGGGAGACGACCACCTCTACTAACCATTCGAGGCCCTCAGTTCCTTTTAAATTTTTTTTTTACACATTTTTGTTTTACAAATTTCTTTAGTTTTTCTCATTTTTTTTTGCACCATCATTTATACTTTCTCATTTCTTTGTGTGACTGTTTGTTTCTTTTTTTTTTTTTTTGCTTTTTTTTTCTTTTTGTTTTGTTAGATTCATCACCTAATAAGTGCTCATGATGGTGGTATGAATTGTATTCTATTGATTGCTAATGTTTGATTTTTACCTTTGAGTTATAATGTTGATACTAAGGTATGGTTCTTTTGATATAACAGGCAATGAGTCCATGTCGTCCATGCACCCATGAATTTCTATGATCTCTCTTGGCTTGAAACTGTATAGTCCCCTTCTTTAATAATAAAACTATTAATGAATTGGTGATTAGGCATTTTTCAAACTAAGGAAGGACTCAAGGACTAAAAAGGATGTGACTTCAAAGGGATTTGATGCATTTTTGCTGCCTATTCTCTTGGGTGCTTGGATGTTTTCTTCTTGAGTTTTCTTACCATTCCAACATTGCTCCATTATAAGGAAGCTGAGCCAATAAAAATAAGTCTTTTCATGGTGTGGTTCTCACACAAAAAAAAAACACTGAGAATTTAAAGCACACCCCTTAGACAAAATAATCATCTAGGCTACAAGCATTGGTTATGGAACTAAATAGACATGTTCCCTCTAACTAAGGCCCTTTCTCGCTTCCTACTTCTCCCTTTCTCATTTTCCTCGGAATGGTGGTGACTCTTTGGTAGAAGCATTCTTGTTACTTCAAGTGGATGGATTGGCCAAGTGTATTAATGCGAAATCACTAGATGTGGATTTTTTGAGGCTAGATTTGGAATGAGATATACTCAGTCACATTAACCATAAATACACAAGGGGCTATACACCACCTTGTTCTTGGGACTCCATTCCATTCTCTTCTCCCCATCATTCTTTCTCCATTTTCCACTTCATTTTCGGTTGTATCAGTAGTCTATATTTTGGTTGATGCATTATTTTCTCTTTGGTGAATTCTTGTGGTTAAGTCTTTAACTCTT
>MNCI01000189.1:152864-207883 GCA_015680685.1 Gnetum montanum
GTATTGTGGTGAGATAGAGTATGGTGGCCTAGTTTGAGAAATAGGATGTTGAACTTGATAAGCATTTGAATTCGAAAAATGTGAAGGGTGCCTCCAATCTAAGGGTGGTTTCCCCCATGATTGGGATTGTTGCCACTGTGGTCTAACACAGTATCTCTATACGAACTCTGGATGTAGCGTGTTTCCCCAATGCTCATATAAATGTGACAAGATTGGGCATTGACCCTTGGGGTGATCGTACAGGCATATGTTGTATTCATATGTATGATTGGTAGTTGAGCGCTTCTTTTCTTTATCCCTTATTTCCAAATGTCTACTATTTTTTCCTGCCTCTTGGGTTGTCAAAACTCTATCTCCAATGTTGTTGATAAATTCTCCACACTTCTGATTCATTCATTCCAACATCTTATTGATCTTTTCCTCGGCTTCTTCTAACGATTTTTGTATTGGCAAAGATGATGTTTCCACCTTGAGATTTGTTGATATCTCCTTGTTATGATCATGGACCTTTTTTGAGTTAATATTTTGGTCTCGTTGATGTTTTTCAACACTCTTCCATGTAGCTATTTCTCCTTCTTCTTTTGCTACCCACTTAATAAGCTCTTGAATTTGATGGGTTCATAGGTTGTATAGTTGACCTCAGGCATATGTTCCTAAGGTCTCTCTTGTTTCATTACGTAGCCTATCAATAACATGATACATTAGCCTTTCCTCAAAAAACCCATGGCCTGGACAGTTGTTTAATAGTGCATAATATCTTTCTAAGGCCATGTCCAAGGGTTCATGTTTTTCTTGTTTCCATCCTTGGATTTGTTTCCTCAAGGCTGACACTCTTGCATAGGATTGATATTTGTCGTTAAAGACCTCTACCATTGTTGACCAACGTCGTATTGAATTTGGTTTCAACGATCTATACCATACTTTAGCTTGGTCAATGAGTGTCATAGGAAAGAGCTTCAATTTTTGCCAACTATTATCAATCTTATTCCATGTGTAGGCATCGTAGAAGGCTAATAAATGTTGATGTGGATCCAAGTCATAGCCTCCTGAAAATTTGGGAAAGTTATTTAAATCAAGCCTGGGTAGTCGGCTCTCTTTACATTGCCTACGTGAGATTCGAACAGCCTCTTGTATTCGCGTTAAGCTTGTAGTGGCCAGTAAGGGTTCATCATCATCGAGTAAGTTAGGCTTTTGTGTATTGTGATGACGTTGTTTTTGTTCATGCTTATAGGAAACTCCCACTTCAGGTTGTATACTCCAATCTTCATCACTATATAGTTCATTGGTTCTCCAATGAACTTCCTCACTAAGTGTGGCATTATTATCATCTTGTAGGAGAGGCGTTGTTGTGTGTGAATTTATGTGACTTTTTATAATTAATTCTTTCTAAGAGATGTATCATTAAGTTCTTTACAGCGACCTTGTATGATATAACTAATCTAGATAACTAGCACCATCCCCGGCAACGGTGCCAATGATGAGTGGTGAGGTACCCTTGCACTCAACCATACGAAACGAGCATCGCACACGTGATCCGGTCGAACTCCACAGATGGACTACTTGTGGCACCTAGATAGTTAGCTTTAGGTCGCAGTTTGCTGTCTTCCCATCTAGACTAGTTTTGCATATGTCACGTATGGTTTAGTCTAGATGAGGTGGATGATGTGTTCCTAATTCTAACGCTACTCCTAATGGCAGTGGAAAATAATATTAACTAAACTAAGGTAGGAGGAAAAGGATAAGAGAATCTAATCTAGCCTAAGTGTGACGAGCAATAGATTCCTTGATCAACCGTACACATCTTGGACTTCGTGCACGACTACCACTGGGACTACCAAGCATAGCTCCTAGGTATGCCACTGGGATTACGAAGCGTAGATCCCAAATACGCCATTGGGTTACCAAGCGTAGATCCTNCTGCCACTGGGTTACCAAGCGTAGATCCTGGATATGCCACTAGGCTACCAAGTAGTCACACTTAAATGCTCGTAACCAAGTTGTACTCGTTCTGCTTCTAGAAGTTTAAGGGTGAGAGACTAATCACGATGAGCAACCGATTCCTTGACTAGCCGTACACATCCATAGATGCTCTTAGTCAAGTCGTACTCACACCGCGCTATGAAAGCAATAAATAACATTAAATAAATAACAAATAAATACACTATGTGAATGCTGCAATGATGAAGTAATCTCGATCTTTATTGCCGGTCATGTGCGTGTCCAAGTACGGCACACTTGAATAAAGACACCGTACAATTACATTCACCACACTGCGGGCAAACACGCGAAAAAATCTAACTCTGGAGGGATCAAACTGCCAGAGCTTCGCTACTTCTAAACTAGGATCCCCAACAAGGGAGAGCCACATCTTATTTATAGATATGGTGGTGGACTATGATATTGCATACGTGATATTGTAGGGAAAGATGTGATATCACGTACGTGATATCGCGGGGGATGCGATATCGCATCAGCTGCGATATCGTGTACGCAATATCACAGCCTGTGCGAACCGCGTCTCATCAAAAGATGAGATCGAAACACAAAGTATAAATTATAGAAAAAAAGAATTATGGTAAGAAAATAGAAAATAAGGGTTATATCAACAAGAGAGAGAAAATAGTTACATTGACATGAAAAGAATAATAGAAAGATAGCTCTAAAAATGTTAAGTTGTAAGTAAAACACATTGAAGAAAAAACATTTCCCCTACCTTGAACGCATAGCAAAGCTTCACCAAGCAAGAGTAGGTTTAAACCTAGAATCACCAAGAGATCTACCATACATACTCATATCTCCAATTGGTGATCCATCACAATTCTTAATGTGGTATATTTAATTTGGAATAAATGCTTGATATTACATTTGAAGAATATTCTTTGTCATATTATTTTTTCTCAAAAAATAGATTTTTTTTCTAGTAGATATATTTTAAATAATGTTATTGCTACTTGGAAAGGTCTTTAGTGGGCAAAGGATGAGAATTAACATATTCTCTTTATGGAGCTTGATTATGGAAAGGCTTATGATAACATTACATCGAACTTCATTTTGCAAATCATAACTAAAGTTGATTTTGACCCAAGTCTCTACATATGTTGAAATTCTTATTCGTAGATACTATTGCTAGAATAACTATTGCATTTAGTATCACTTCTCCATTCTCTATTTATAGGTCATTAAGCCAAGATTGTCCTTTTCCTTCTTACTTGTTCATTATTGCAGCAGACCTTTTTGCCACCAATTAAATTATGATATTTAGACTAATGTTATCACTAAGGTTCTTCTTTCTACTTGTCAACTTTAGCTTCTTAATATGCATTTTGTTGACGACTGTTTCTTGCTTGTTCAAAACACACTTGCTAATCTACATCTTCTCTTGTTTTAGGTGGATGAATATTACTCTATTTCTATCTCTGCTATTAATTAGACTAAATCCTCTATTTATAGTTTCAAAGATAATTACTGTTATTTACCTAACAAAAATTGGAGGCTAATCCAAGATGAAGATATGATTAGGATTTTGGAAATTCCATTGTTTTTAAAGGATCTACTTTAGCTCTTTAGGAGTAAGTGATATTTCGAATTTAGAAGAAAATTGATAAGTGGAAGATAAAAATCCTTACTCTTATATGTAAGTACCTAGTTTATAAATCTATTTGTGCTTATAATCATGTGTATTATTCTTTGTGTTGGATTTTCTATCAAGCTACTTAACAAAATTTGGAATGGTTATTTTAGGGTTTCATGTGGTCTTATAAAGATACTAAAAAATGTTTTCACTCGGTTACTTAGGATATTGTTACTCTTCTTTAAAAAGAATGGTTTAGATCTTTGAAATTATTTAAAATAGGGGCTTACTTTGGTTGTAAAGTGGTTGTTTTGACATTTGGATGCTTCTAACATTATTGGAATTCTCCTCCACCTAAGGCTACAACAAGCATTTCCAACAAGAAAGACATGTTGGAAAGTTATACACTTCACTAATTAGATTCTTTCCCCTCATATGATTATCATTCTTAGATCTCATGTCTTCAAAATGATTTGAAGGGCTTGGCAAGTATTACATAGTTATATAGATCAAACTAATGTCAAGATAAATTCTACCTTTCTTTCTAAGCCTTATCCATGGTAATTACTTCTTTCACTTGCTCCTCTTGCTATTATGAATTCTCATGTGGCTACTTGTTGGTTTCAAAAGGAACTAATTTATTTTAGTTGTTTATGTCTTTTCAAGAAATGGATTTTCTAGGAAATATTTGATAATTTGTATGGGGTATTTACAGGCATGCATCATTGTTTTGATCAAATTTATAATTTTATTCACCACTATTTCCAGTTGGATGATCCAATTCAAAGTATTTTTCATGGCCTTTGTTGAACTAATGAATTGAAAATTTTTCCATATAAGGTGCATGTTCCATTTTAACTTTTACACAACTCCTCAATTATTGTCAATCGTTGCAATAAGTTTTGGTACAAATAGGAATCCAAACAATTTTGAATGCCCACATTCAAGAAAATATGAAAGATTTTTTCTCTACCTCAAATTCAATAGTTTCTTTGATGTCTTCTTCACTAGGGTTTACTTATTGGTAAATGTCTTGAACATCTTGGGGTTCATACTTCTGTTTGTCTTCTTTGTGGAGCAATAAATGATTTTTTTCATGTATTTTAACAATGTCATTTTGCTCAGCACACTTGGATTGGTGCATGCAAACTTATTCCAAATTGTCAATTATCTCAAGATTTTTTTTTTCTTTGTGCATGTTACTTCAATAGATTTTAGATTTCTTTGGAATGTTATCAAGCCTATAGTTCTCTTTTATATTTGGAAGTGTAGATGTAGTATCATTTTTTAAAAATAGAATATTCAAATTTTTATTATCTAAATATTATAGAGAAATCACAAATCTTCTAGCATGTCCATTTTCAAATTATATCCCAAGCTCCAAAGGTTCATTTAGAGATTAATTCATTGATTCATCTTTTGCAGCCTTGGTTTAGATTTATGAGTAATAAAGGCTCTAATGCAAGTAACCTTATTCAGCATAATTCTCTACAACAGAGTTCTTCATTTTAATTCTAGCTATCATTTGCTTCATTTAATTCTTTCTTTATTCTACTTTTTCTATTCATTATAGGTTATCTGTGGTAAGAAGTGAATTTCCAAAAGGATGCTTGTTTCTTTTGTTATTGGCCTAATTGTAAGGATAAACTCATAAGTAGGTATTCCCAAATTCATTGAGTCTTTCCTTTTGTGTTATTTCTATTTGTTCTATTTGATGCTACTTATGTATTTTTTTTTATCCTTTCTATGTAGTTTTTCAGATGCTACATGTACGTTTATTGCTCTACTTTTCATGAATCATCATTTAGGTCCATCAACAAGGTTGTGTCGACACATCTCCATTGACGAGTACCTATCAATGCATCCATGTCAACATGTATCCATCCATGTATGAGAAGATGCTTCAACACATATGCATCAATGGAATTTCTCTGTCTACCTATATATATGTATCTTAACAAAGTTCTTGCATTTTGCTTTTCCAATATTTTCTAAGTGCCCGTAGTAGGAATTAAGAAGTGTATAGATCCTTATTTGAACACTAATGTACCTAGACACCTCAGTGTAACAACAATAAATATGGGCTTCTTGATAAACCTTGTAGCATTTGAAATTAGCTTAATATTTACCTTAATGCACTTTAATCTTAATGCAATTTACTTTCATGTACTTAGCTAATTAATTAAATGCAACTAATTAATACACATAAGTACGATCATGTCGAGCATATGTTAACGCTTGGTAATCCTAGTAATGCTTGCACTTGGTAACCTAGTAGCATTATGACATGTTCAAGATGTGTATAGCAGGTGGGATTGGCTACTTATGCTAGGAGTTAGCTTAAGGCACTAGATAGTTATTAGATTAATTAGCATTTAATCACTTTATTTTATGCTTAGGATAAAATAGATAAAAATATAAAATTATAAAAATCATGTGCCTCAATTACACTTAACCATACTATTGTACATCCACAAGTGAAACTAAGAAGACAACGATCACATCTTTAGGTTCACTACCTAGGATAAGGTGCATTTAGAGAGCTAAAGTCTATAGAATTGCTAAGTGAATGCTAGTGATTCCTATGGTTGGACATAGGGACTACTTACTACTCATCATTAACGTTGTTACCAGGGATGTTGTAATGAACCATAAAGTCAAAATCATTAAGACAAATAGTAATAACATACATACACTATATTTTTTAAGAACTAACATGGCTTCTTCTCATAGGGGAGACTCTCTAGCACTGTTCGTAAGCAAACCTAATCAGCAACAATAAGAAGATCATAAGATGCCAATGCACCAATAGTTTAAGATAGTCTATACTCATCCAAATGAGTATACTCCAAACTTCATCTTTATCCTACATTAGGGTGACTAGCTACAATGAAGGAATATGAAAGAAAACATCGTGTTGATCTATTCCTACAGTGAAGGACCCTACCCACTTATTCCTGCAAATACACAAAGAAGGGAAGGACTTCTTTCTAGGGAGATCTCAATACATTGATTCTTCTCCTCTCTTTGATGAGGAGGCTCTTAACTAGTGGATACAATCCATTGTAACCAACCCTAGTTTTGGAATAATGGATCCCACGATTAGAGATCCTTGAAAGGGGACGACCAAGACAGGAATCAAGACAAGCACCAAGACAAGGACAAACATGGTGATCATGGTAGGGACTAGAGAAGAGGGAGTAGCAGGCACTATTCTAGTGCAGGCTCTCCTTCCTCTTCACCTTCATCATCCTCATTGTCTTCCTGGTCCAACTCTGACCAAAGCTATAGTGGTAACAAATATCATGATGGAGGTGATCAATGGAATAATGATGATTGCAGATCCCATTGAAATAGTAGGGACCATAGGCATGAGCAATTAAGGGAGGTCCACCACTAAGAGAGAAGGGATAATAGAGCTCATCATAGACATCATGGTCATGATAGGAACAATAGGAAATGCTATGACTATGATGAGCCTCTACTTGCTATAAGAAACATGCTTAACATTGTGGAGGTGGTTAGAATACTGATAAGGCACATGAAAGCTAACTGCATCAAACGATTGGACATGAGTAATATCCCTAAATTCGAAGGGGGATATGATGCTAATCCAAAAATAATATCCAAGCCTTTCAAGATGCTTGTACCTTACAAAATGTAGAAAATGAATGGTAAAAATTAAAGCTATTTTCCAAGACACTCATCAAGAAATTTGAATGTTGATACCTTTTCTTTGAATTGGAATCAATACAATGGTGAAGTACAATGCTTGAATTATTTTATGACAAATATTAGATGTACTTCAGAGTGTCTAACCTAAGAATGAAAATCCAGGGATGGAAACAAGGCACACATGAGTCCTTGGATGCAACCATGGGTAGTCAATACTCTTTGTTGCACCGATGCCTAGGCCATGGCTATTCTTAGAGGGAGTAGCTATGCCATATCATAAATGGACTCTAAATAAAATTGAAGAGAACTCTTGGGGCCTATGCCCAAGGGATGCTTTTAGCACTAAGGATCCATCAAATCCAAAGGCTAATTAAGAAACTAGCCAAGGAAGAAGGCAAGCTATGAAAGAGGGAAAGTGCAAAAGAGTACAACCAAGATCCTTCCATTCACAAAAGGAAGGTCCAGTTTTATGATAATGAGGAGGCAGCACTTGGTGAATTTGTGTAATGAAAATCCTTTCCAATTTAGAAACCTATCTCCAAAATATTGGCCAAGTTTGATAAAATCTAGAACTCCTTAAATGAAAATTTTCAAACTACTCTAAGAATTGCTAAGGAGAATAGAGAATAAGGTAGTGATCATGATAGAAGAAATAAGAAGAAAGTTGAATGTGCCCATCAAAAGGATAAGGAAAAAGTTGATGCAGTCAAAGATGATGATGGGTGTGACCTTTGCTAGTATGAACATCCTAAGGGATGTTGTCCAATTGTGGCACACTTGTAAGAATCTAGGGTGTATGCATTGAATTGTAGATTGGCCAAATGGCAAGCACCCAAGAGGTTGCCTTATTCTCAATGCAACTATTGGCAACTCCACAAGTAAGGCTATTATCCAAGTGAAGTGCCACATCAACCTCATGATCAATACCAATAGTGGAAACATCCATATTTGTGGGGGATGTCACTTCCAAGGCAAAAGTACCCTTACTACCAACCAAATCCATATGGGTACTATGTTCAGCAACCCATTTCTCCATGTAACTCTTCTATCCATTCTTCCTTCCAACACCATTACTACCCTCCTAAGTATTATAGAGCACCATCTCCGAGGGGGAGTCCCCATTTCCTTATTACTCTCCTCATCCTTCCACTTCTGCACCTCCTTCCTCAATTTCTTTACCACCTACTCCATCTATGCAAGGAGAAATACTAGCCCAACCATAGTAGAGAAACATCACAAGGGCTATGAACTTATACCTGGCTTCTTAGTCAATTGGTTCTAATACTAAACCTTGAAAAAGATCCTTTTTCAAAACCAACAATCCTACTAAGCCCTTATAGACACCTATGGTTTCTGACCCTACTTCTCCTACCTCCTCCACAATATCCTTCGAGAACCCTTCAAACCAAACTCCTCCCAAAGTATGCACTCTAATGTTGACCCATGTAGTCACTCATTGGATCAAGGCCAAACACCTTCCCAAGAAGAGATCTGATCCTTGGAGTCCCTTCATCTATTTTCAAATCATCTATAATGAACCTTACAACACTCTTTGGACTCAGGTTCTAGTGTTAATTTGAACACATAAGAAATGTACAAAGCTTAGAACTTGCATCCACTCAAAAAGAGCAACATTCACTTAGAGTTAGCAAATCAGTCTATCACTGTCCCCTTGGAATTTGTGGATGACATTGTGACCACTATATGTGGATGGTCCTATCTTACTAACTTCTTGGTGATTTAGGTGAACAACTACAATGGGGACATCCCTATCATAATGGAAAGAGCATGGCAAATTATAATTGATGCATGGCTAGGGATTTGAGACCTATCCTTAAAAATCTCCAAGGAGAACAAATTTGGAAAAATTGAGAAGAAGCACATCCCATGCATCATGTACAGTAACATAGGATTTCACTGCATACAAAAGTTATGGACTAGAAAAAGCACAACACTCATAGCATGTAGGCAGTGTGCAAATGTCGCAAATATTTAAAGGTGCCTATACATAGTAGCCACAAAATAGGAGGGCACCTAGTGGCTAATAGTTAAAGCAAAATGTAACTCAACATTGTACATGGAACCAACTAGGAGCCTCATGAGCTCTTATGTAGACAACATGGACAAACTGAAGTAAGGCCATCACCAAATTTTCAACGAACAAGGTGAAATCATTTAGGGAGCATTGAAAATCCTTAAAACATTTAAGTAATAGCTCCTTCAGTTGAAAACTCTACCAACTGGGATGGAATATTTCATTCTGAATAATGACAAGTCAGTCATCATTAATGTCAATCTTGCTCCTTTGCAGAAATAGAAGCTATTGGAAATTGTCAACAAATGGGCAACAACCTTCTCTTTGTCATATCATGAACTCACTAGAATCGATCCAAGGATATGCCAGCATAGGATCTATATAGACTCCTCTATAAAACCAAAGAGGTAGCTATAGAGGAGATTGAACCTTAAGCTCAAACAGATCGTCAAGGAGGAGATTAAGCAACTCCTCAAGGCAAGCTTCATCTATCCCATTGTGAATAGTGAGTGGATTAGCCCACTTGTAATTGTGCCAAAGAAATGTGAGAAATGGAGGATTTGCATAGATTTCAAGTTGTTGAATATGCCAACCTAAAAATGTCACTTTTATTTGTCATTTGTGAATCAAGTGTTGGACACCATCATAGGGCATTACTACTATAGCTTTCTAGACAGTTATAGCAACTATAACCAAATCTAGATTACACTAGAGGATCAAGCCAAAACAACATTCACAAGTCCCTAAGGAACTTTTGCATATAGGAATATGCCCTTTGTCCCTTGCAATATGCCTACTACTTTTTGATGCTCGGTCCTCAGCATCTTTTAATAGTAGATCAATAGCAAGGTGGAAGTCTTCATGGATGACTTCTCCACCTATGGAGCTATGTTTGAGCAAGCCTTAGAATATCTTGAGAAAGTGCTAAAAAGGTGTATGGAGACTAACCTTAGGCTTAACTAGAAGAAAAGCCATTTGATGGTCTAAGAAGACACTGTATTAGGGCACCAAATTTCACAGAAAGGGATTGAGGTAGATCCTAAAAAAGTAAGGGTTATCCAAGAAATAACCTAACAGCTAGAAATTTTTAAAAACATATGGTCATTCCTTTGTCATATTGGTTATTATCGATGTTTCATCGAGAACTTTTCTAAGATTGCAAAATCATTGATAGAGCTTACAAAGAAGGATGTTCCATTTGTCTACACCAAGGAATGCTAGCATGCATTCTAGCACCTCAAGCAAAATTTCATAGAAACACCAATCCTATGAGCATCTAATTGGTCTGGACCCTTCCAAATCATAATAGATGCATCTAACTATGCATTGGAAGCTATGCTAATATAGTTGGACTATCAAAAATGTCCCTATTACATCAATTGTACCAATAGGAGCATTGTGGGTGCATAGTTGAACTACACCACCATTGAAAAAGAATTCATGATAGTGGTGTATGCTTTGGAGAAATTTAGGAACCATGTGCTTAGATACAAAGTGTTTTTGCACATAGACCATGGTGCCATTAGGTTCCTCATGAACAAGCCAATAATACGTCCCCATGTCATATAATGGCTAGTGATCTTGGAAGATTTTGATCTTATGATGATGGACAAAAAGGAAACCAAGAACATGGTAGCTGACCACTTGTCTCGATTACGATGGAATACTAAGGAGGAGGGAAGCCCACTTTCAAACTAATTTTTGGATGAACTCCTCTTTGCTAGTGTTATAAATGAACAAGCTTCCAAGGAGATCAACTAGTACCAGAACATCCTATCCTATCTAGTCACTCAAAAGCTACCATAGGAGTGGGACCATAAGAAGAAACAATAATTTCTTCACTACGCTAAATTCTTCATGGAGATCAATAGTAATCTTTACAAGGTTTGCATGGATGGCCTAGTACGATGGTGTGTCCTTAATGGGAATCAACTCAAAGTCCTCCAAGATGCACATGAGGACTCTTATGAGGGCCACTATGCTAGGAGGTAAATAATCATTAAGATCTTCATGGTAGGATACTATTGGCCAACACTTTCAAGCATGCCCATCACTTTGTCTGCTCTTGCGATGCCAACATGATGGAGGGATGACTACTCATATGGAAGGACTAGCTAGTGGTTCTATCATATAATGAAGTGCACAAGGAATACAACAAACAATGACATGACCTTAGGATAAGAAAGGTGAAATTCCAACTGGGATAAGATGCTCTATTGGAATCCCATCCACATACCTCAACGCACTAAGTTCCAAACATTATGGGAGGGTCCTTATATCATCTATGAAACTTTTTCATTTGGGGTCATGCTAATTTACCAACCTGAAAGCCCAAAAAAGAAACTATTAGTCAACACATAACAAATAAAGCCTTTCCTAGAACCCAAAATAATCAGTAGCACCAATACCTCAACAGATGGTCATGCATGCTCAATATTTTGGATCTCCTCCTTCCAACTCAATTGTAAGAGAGATGGTCATCCATGCTGAAATCAATTAATGTGGCTCTTTGTTTTCTTTATCTTTTTTTTACATCATTTTTAGTACATTTTTCTCTTTCTTTAGTATTTTATAAATTTTTTTATATTTTTCCTCATTTGATTTGTGTTTTTATTATGATTTTCTTTTCTTTCCTTATTGCCACCAAGATTTGGTGTAACTATAGCTACCAATTGATGGTGGTTTGTACTTTACATTGTTATTTAATTATAAATGTATAGATTTGATTTTTGAATTTTGACATTCATGAATGAGACATTAATTCTTTTCTTGTTAACAAGCAATGAGTCCATGTCATCCACCGATCCACAAAACTTTATGGTGTCCCTTTGTTTTGGAAGTATGAGGTTCGTTCTTAAAAATAACTTATAATAAAATTTTGACCTTGGTAGTTTCCAAACTTGGGATGAATTAAAAGGATAGATAAGGGTGTGACTTTAGGGGGATTTGATACCTTTTGTACTTCTCTACCCTTTGGGGTGCATCAGTATCTCCACATATCCTTTGCTATTGCCATGTCAACCAATAATATGAAGCTAAGTATTTACATTGTGTGGTTCCCATTTGAAAATAAAAAATAATGGGAATTCAAAGGACACCCATTAGACTTAATAATGAGCTACAAGCATTGGTTATGGGGTTGGAAAGACATGTTACCTATGCTTGAAGGCATTCCCCCCCCCCCCCTTCCCTCTAACTGAGGCCCTTTTCACTTCCTACTTCTCTTTTCTTCTCTCTTGGGAATGATGATTGGTCTATGGGTATAGTCTTGTACCTTGGGGGTGGAATGGTCTAAATGTGTCAACGTGAAGTCACTGGAAGTGGTTGGTCTTAATTTGGACTAAGGATGGATGTTATTAAGTTATATTAACCACATACTTCACAAGGGACTTCATGTGACCATGATAAGAAACTCCATTCCATACACTCTCATCCATATATTCTCTCCATCAATCCCCTCATGGCCTTTTCTCATAATTATTTTAATGTCTTTATTTGGATACAGTTAAAATTTTTGGTGGTTTCCTTGGTGATTCGGTTCTTATCTTACTACAACCATTAATCAAACATGGGGTCCACAAACTCCTTAGTTTGAGGGTATGCAAGGGCATTAAGGACATGAGCCTACTATGGGGAGGACCCACTTACATACCCCTTAGTTGGGAAGGCTATGTTCCTTATCCCTTAGAAGTTTTTTCTTGAAAACCTTAGAAGTTTAACTAATAAAATAATATTAAAATCACTAATTCATGAGAGTTTAACCTTCCCAACAAATGTTGGTAGCCATCTAAGAAAAATAATATTAAAATAATCAATATGCCATAATCACAACATAGCCAAAGTGTAACTGATCTAAAGAGACAAGGTATCAAAATGTTCTAAGTTACACGTCAAATGCTAATCCTTGGTCATGTTATGATTATAAATGGCACCAAGACCCAAACAAGGATACGAAGGAGGACCATTCCAACTAATGAATAAGCAAATGAGAGGAGGAAGGGGCCAACAACTGAAGTAGCCCCAAGAGCAAGCAACAAAAACCCATGTAATGGGACCTCTTCAAGAGAAGCCCGAAGTGGAATATATCCAATAGATTCTTGCTACTGAGACTGATCAATCACACTAAGATGAGGCACCTAGGTCTGGATCGAACCTTGAGGTAACTCTGAATGATGCCTGCCTAAGGAAAATTCACTCCAAGGAGGTCTAGAATGTAGTTCTCTAAGAACTAAACTTTGGTCCTTTCTTGGAATTAGCACTAGAAGAAGTCAAGATACAACTTTAAAGCTCTCCCATGCAGCCCATCCTTACTTCTAATTGGGAATGGTACATGGGGGAAACCTACCTCTTCTAAAACAATAGCTAAGTTGATGCTACCATGGAAATGAAGGACATTAGTATGTTTTCTTTATGGAAGTCATCTTGTAGTGACTGAAAATGTCAATAGCTAGAACACTGAGGTTCATGAGTGCATAGCCTAACCCTGAACCCACATGAGGGCCTGCTAGAGATAGAGATGGAACATCTTGAATGGTCTTGTTGATTAAAAAGGGATGTACCAAATGCAACTAGGGTGCAGCGTGGTTAGCTATGATGTTGATGCAAGACAATGTTTAAGTGTGCAAGCAGTCTCAATGGTGTCAACGATGTTAATGGTGTCAGTGGGGTTGAGTGTAGTCAATAATTTTGGTGAAAATGAGGGCTCCAACACATGGAGACTACCACCCAAATGTGGTTTTAGGCATGGCTATGCAGTGAAATAGTGAGAAAGCAAATAAAATGCAAACAATGCACTGAGAGAGAGAGAGAGAGAGAGAGAGAGAGAGAGAGAGAGANAGATGGAACACCACCCTAAATGGGGTTGATCATAGTTAACACCAAAAGGAGTTAGAAGGTATATGATGTATAACAAGTGTAGTGGATAGCATAGTGGTCTTGAGGATGTCTAGTCACAAAGATTGGCATTCCACTGAGGTGTCTATGTTTACTAGGTTGGCTACTACGATGTACTATTGGCTGCAGTATTTTGATGGACTACGATGGGCTATAGTGGTCTACAAATTTGCTTCTCTCTGGTTCACTGAAATGCCTTTAGTTCATCAACTCTTTGATTTTTCAACCCAAATTTACCAACCCTGAAAACATTGAGTGAGGGTATTTATAAGCCTAGGGTTAGCGCGAAATGCAAGATGGCTACTACATGGCAGAGGGGACAATTGGGACTATGTTGTTACCCAACTATGCTTTCAACTAGGACAAGTGGTGATGTACTTTCATGTGCTCTATCTAGCTCTATGAAACTGCAAGACTATGACTATGCTACTAACTACATGTGTATGTGCCAAGAAGACTCCAAGGTACCTAAAAAATGCAACTTGAAGAAAATGCTCTAGGAGTACACTCTCCATGCTCTCATGTGGGGTCTAATGTAGTTACAATTTTGGGGCCAAAAGGGGGTACAAAAAAGAAGCATTTTTACTAAGTACACTTACCAAAGATGAGTTGGAGTTGAGCTAAGTGCCAATGTTGCATTGTGGAGGCTGCTCAAGACTATTCTTGTTGACTACGTTTGACTACACTCTAGACCGAGGGAGAGCATAGTCCCACACTTTAAAAAATTCTATAAAAATTGGGCCTTCATGTTGACTATTCTCTCCACTAGAAGTTGACTACGCTCTAGCAGCAATGGAGAGTGTAGTCCCAATACTAAGAAAGTTTGAGGAAAATGAGTTTCCTGCTGACTATGCTCCCCACAAGAGGCTAACTATGCTCCCAACTAGGGATGAGCATAGTTCCAAGACCTGTTGAACCTTGTGAAAACTTGCCCTTTTGTTAACTACACTCTCCACTAGATGCTACCTATGCTCTGGGGTAGTGGAGAGCATAGTCCCAATGCTTAGAAAAATTTGTAGCAACTGGCTTTGTGCTAACACTTAGAAAAAATTGCAAAACTAGCCTTCATGTTGACTATGCTCTCGACAAAAGGTTGACTATGCTCTAGGGCAGTGGAGAGCATAGTTCCAACACTTAGAAAAATTTGTGATTGGGATCCCATAGTCCATATTTAGTGGTGTTTCATTGGCCCCCCTTTTTTGACATCTAAAGGAGTGGCTCAAGAGACATCGACAAAGAACAACAAAACACCACAATAGGCTTGGCACCAACATTGCTCTTCTATGCATGGTCAGATGTCATTGCACCGTGTTCAAGAGTGTTGTAGATAGCAATATACTAAATAGTAGGTGAGAAACAGGAGTAAAAGGTGTAGGCGATATGCTAGAAATAATAGGGGAGATGAGGTGTAAATGGGATATTATGACGTCAAGGGTGATGGTGACCATAGCACGAGAGTGGTTTTCCCTTGAAAATATTGACCTCTCATCGAAGTGCTTGTGAGAGAGTCAAGGTGTAGGTTCAAGGTTGGGTCAATTGCGAAACTGCTTTGCCACCTGATTACTTGGCAACATGCATTCACCTCTTTTAATTTCTTTTCTTTTTTTCTGTATGATGAGCCTTCCTTGGGCTTTGCACATTACTGAATGCTTACTATAGAGTGAAATGCTTCCCATCAAGTGAATTGCATGTCAGAAGATGGACTTCACTTCATCATTGATGAAATGGCATGGTGCCTATACAATAGGTGTTTCCTCCCTAGGATGACTTATGCTACATCTACCTAGGCTTTGACCAACCAATAGAGGCACCCCACAAGATGACTTATGTTACGTTCACCTTGGGAAGCTTGTTCGCTTGTAAGAGGATGGAAGGAATTATCATTAGCTAACTACAAATCCAATTTAAGTTCTTGGTAGACCATGGCCTTACTAGTTTAAGGTCTTAGCAAACTATTGTATGTTGGTTTAATAGCATAGAAAATGTGCTATATCACTTTAAAGTCATGGTGGACTGCTAGTTTATGGTCATAGCAAATGTGTTGTGATAGTTTAACATCGTGACCCAAGGATGAGCTATGCTAGTTTAATGTCATAGCAAACAAATGCTTTGCCAATTTAGCATCATAGCAAATGCATACTATGCTAGTTTAGCATCATAGTGAATGAGTGTTGTGCCAGTTTAGCATCATAGTAGACGAATGTTGTGCAAGTTTAGAATCATAACAGATTACTTATGTGTATGCTAGTTTAACATCATAACAAATGAGTGCTTTTCCAATTTAACATCTTAGCGAATGAGTTGTGCCAGTTTAGCATTGTAGTGAATGAAAGTTATGCCAGTTTAGTATCATAGTGAACGGATGTTATGCCAATTTAGCATCATAGCAAATGAGTTATGTCAATTTATAGTCAAAGCATACTATTGTGCTAGTTTAGTGTTGTAGTGGATGAGTGCTTACCTTGCTTCATTGATGTGTGATGCTACATGTTAGATGTAATATGGCTTCAAGTATGAATGGTTCACTAAATTGGAAAACTTATTTCCATCTTGGTTAGCAAGCTTGAATGCTCCATTGTTATCAGCCTTAGTAACCAAGAAAGGCCCTTTCTAATTGACTAAGAATTTATCTATGAGCACGTGAATAGCCTTGAGAACTAAGTTTCCTTTCTTGATCAGGCATTAATGCTAGTTGTGATGATGCTTTTGCCATTGTGTTTCTTGATACCACTTGATGTGATCAAGCATATGCATACACTCCTCCTCTATTGAGTCAAGGTCTACAGTTTTCAACTTGTTGTTCTAACCTTTGTCAATGAAATTTGAGAGGATTACTGGGAGGAATGGAACTTGCAATTCACGCAACAAGATTAATTCAAATCCATAGATAAGGCTATAAGGTGACATACCTGTTACTGTTTGGCATGTTATGCTATAGAACCAAAGTGTGTGGACTAGTTGCTTATGCCATCATTGTTTGCTATTGCTTAGCATTTTCTTGAGAAGGTTGATGATGACCTTGTTAATGGCCTTCACTTGGCCACTTTCCTAAGGGTAGTATGGCAACAAAAAGGAATGTTTGACACCAAAGTGCTCACAAAAGGCTTTAGTTTTGGCACTACTAAATTGCAATCCATTATCCGTTACTATGGTCAAGGGCAAGCCGAAATGGGTCACTATGTTATCTAACACGAATTTGCAATCCTACTACAATGTTGTCTTCCTAAGGGGAATAGCCAAAATCCATTTGGTAAAATACTTAGTTGTAGTTATTATCAAGCTATTCCCTACAAAGGACTTAGGCATTATGGGTCTGATGATGTTCAAGCCCCAACATTGGAATGGCCACATGATTTGCATTGTATGCAATTCAGTTGGTTGCACATGCATTAAGTTGTCATGATGTTGATAAATGTTTCATGTTTTAACTTTTGAGATGCAATTTCTTTTCATGTAAAGCCAATACTAACCTAGTCATCTAATTTTTTTTGCCATTGCCCTAGGTCCTATGTGGTTTCTACATAGTCCCTTGTGGACTTGCTCAATGATCATTTGTGCTTCCCTATTGCTTACACATGTTAGTAATATGCCATCGTAGAATCTATGACATAACATGTTATCAACTACGATGATGTACTATCGTAAACATTTGCACATTGCATTTTTTTGGGCAGTGGTTAAATGTTGTGGAGGCTCACCCTGTAGAACGTATGCCTTGATGTCGTCGTACCACTCTCCCACGTGGGTTGTGCTTACTGTGGCTATGGATACAATGTCAATGATTTGCATGATAGGCATAGTGCAATCCACCACCAAGATGGGCAATGCATCAAACATGCTAGGCATGATGCTAAGGGCTAACGTTACAAGTGTGTCAACAATGGCATTTTCATTTTGGGGAATATGTTGAACATCGATAGTTACAAAGTGTTGAAGCAAGTGCTTTGCCAGGTCATAGTAAGGCTATAAATGTTATGCCTTGTAGGCATAAACATCTGTTACCTAGTTGACCACTAGTTGTGAGTCACCTCATATCACTATGTATTGGATCCCTAGGTTGTGTGCTACAAGGATACCTCGGAGGAGACCTTCATACTCTGTCGCATTGTTAGTACTAAGAAATGCAAAATTATATGTGAAGGGTTGGATCTCTCTAGTGGGAAATGTGATAATAGCAGTGGTGCTACCCCCTTGAGAGGTTAAAGATCCATTGAAATGCAAGAGTGCCTCATACTTGTTGGGCACTTTGCTAATGCTATTAACATGCTTGTTCGAGAATTTAGGGTTTATGGTTGCTAGATCATTTATAGGTAAAGACATGAGTTGTACAGCTATAGCTTGACCTTTTGTTGAAGCTTGCACGATGTAATGTAGGTCAAACTTTGTTGTTATTTCTTTCTACAATGCACTATTACTACTTTTGTGGATATTTTTTGTAACGACGGAAAATGTCGGTAGCTAGAAAATACCAAACAAAATCCCGTGAACACAGTTTTAACCACGGATCCGTACGAGGGCTGTGCTGGAAAAACGAATCCGCGGCGCCCTGAACGGTCTTGTCGATCAGACAGGGACTTACTAAATCAGTAAATCGATGGAGATTGTGAATATTTCGTGGATCGATCTAATTCGACGGGTCGCAAAATGAGAGAGAAACGATGCAGATGAATTATAATGATGATAACGCTAACACGATAAAAGGAATCAGACACGAGGAAAATGCGTGATTGCAAGATCTATGGTTTGACCCGGAAAAATGAGTATTTTGTATATTTTGGTTACACTGGGGAGACCCCGAATTGTTTTGTATGAAGCAAACACAAAGTAACAAGAAAATTGTCTAAGAAAAAATGTAGAATGGGGTCCGATCTACCTCGTAGGCCAGAGATGGGATGCAAGGAAGGTCAAGTTTTGACGTCTATTGATCAACTGCTTCTAACCAATAGAAACTCACAAACCACACCAGATGATCTTTTGATCTCTGGTCTGCTCCTTTCACCTTAGGTAGTCTTTGCTCGAAGCTACCGACGATCACCAATGGAGAAAGTTGTGTCTTCGCCAAAGGGGGAATCGCTCCTGCTATCAATGCTCAAGCAAAAAAAACTCTTTGTTTCTGCTAGAAGGTGATGTTGCCAAAAATTACCAAGATGCTGCTCTCTCTATTTTTTTTTTTTTTTTTTGCCTTCTCTCTGTTTGTTCTCCCTTTTTTTTTCTGTTTGCTGCTAACTGAAGTATTTATAGGTTTGATGACGTCTGGATAAGGTCTGGGCGTGTTTCAAACTTTTTGAAACGTCGTTGACCTAACCAACTTCGTGTTGAATTTTGTGATTACGCACAATACGCTCATTTGCATACTGTGCGTGTGAGTAACAACTATGCGTTGTATATGTTTCAGCTGACTTTGGGCTATATTACGCTCATTCGCAGTGCATCGTGTTCAAGAGCGTAACAAAGCATGAAGACAATAGATTCAAGCTGCTTTACGCTCGTTTACGCCACCGGGCGTAGTGAAGCGTAAGCAATGATTATTTTGACGATGACTTACGCTGACACACGTTGCGTTGTGTAACGAGCGTAAGGCAGCTAATATGTAAAAAAGAAAGGCGCCGGTCTACTGTGTGTCTTTGGTCTCTCTCTGACTTTTTTGACGCTCATTACGCTTCCGTGCGTAATAGAGCGTAAACTTAGCCTTGGACAAAAGACTTAGCCAAAATATACGAGAAGTCACATATTACGCTGCTTAAGCCTTTAGGCTTCACCAAATCCGCTGAAGTAAACTGCCTTCTAATGTCAGACTACGTTACGTTAAGCGTCATTACGCTACATTGCATACTATAGCGTAAAGACGGAAAACATATTAAGATAAGAAATCTACAAAGAAAAAAGCAAAATCTTGATGCCGCGTGACTCCTTGCCTTGCCCTATCTTGTTCTTCTTTCTAGCATTCTGTCATGTACTCTTGCCCGAATCACGAATCACGAATCTTTGCCTGAGGTCGACTCGCAATTTTCATGGTGTTTTAATGGCCCCTCTTTCTTGACGGTTAGAGGGCCTGCCCGAAAGACGTCGACAAACAATGCGAAACATCGGAGAGGCAAAAGCACTAATAACGGTCATCAATGGCTACTCAAGTGTCACCCTGTCAACATAGAAGGGCAAAGCTAGAGGTTATGGGAGATAGGATGATTTGGTAGGAAACAGGTTCAGGGAAGACTCAAATGAAGCAGGATGGCAGAAGTATGGAATACGCACACAGAAACGTATGCATACTTATATTAACAGGAATGCTTTCAGACGAGCATAGCGCATCAGTCTGAGATTTCGCTGTTACAGACAATAGCAGGAATGCTTGCAAAAGGAGAACAATGCATCGCTTCTGCGATATCTCTGCTATGACATTTAATTGCATTACACCAGTTTGTGGATTTCATGGCGATGTGAGTGCGGAAAATGGGTGCTTGCGTATGTAACTTTTGCATACAGGAAGAAGATGGTAGGGATGAAGCGGATTAAGAGCCAAGGGTAGGGTCACAAGGGGAAGAGGGATGTATTTCTAAGTGGACAGGCTAACCTGAGCAGCAATTTCAAAACACTGTTTGTACTTTACCGCTCAGATGAATGCACCTTTGAACGACGTCCTCGAAGCAAGTAACCTGCAACCACAGAAGAAAACAGAGGATGCCATTGTCTGTGTAAACCTGAGGTGAGGTTGTTGAAACAAGTTCTATTAGATACAAGATGAAGTGATCGGGCCATGAAGGAGGAACTGTAGCACGAGGNGCTATTAGATACAAGATGAAGTGATCGAGCCATGAAGGAGGAACTGTAGCACGAGGCCCAAGTTTTAACCCTTAACGCTCGACCTAGCATATCGCTACCAAAGAACATCAGACTCAGCGCGTCTGACTGGTTATGCAAAAAATCGGCCAGATGAATCTGTGAAGCCAAAGCCTGATAGCGATGAAGAGCAGAGATCCCCAAAGCCTTGGTTAATGAGAACACCTTTGGGGCTCCAGATGGTGAAACGAACCTCCCAGAAGTACCACCACTGAAATAGGTGCAGTGACGGTATCTCCGAGGGGTCAGTAGTATGCCCTTCGGCACATCCGAGGAATCAGTAAGATGCCGGTGAGGTAGTGACGCTGGGACTGTCCCGGTGTCCCATCCCTCATGTTGTGAAGCTACACAGGGATGATTACGCTTGCTTGATTTGCATGATGGCGGCTTGTAAGTCCCAGTTTTAAGTCCTGGTAGACCGTCGTTACTGGTTTTAAGTCTCAGCGGACCATGGTCCCAGTTTAGAGTCTGGGCAGACTGAGAAATGCTAGTTTTACGTCGTAGCGGATTGTGGTGGGGCTGATTTATGGTCTCAGCAGACCGTGCTGTGGATGTCAGTTTTATGTCATGACCCAGGGACAAGTCTGTGCTGGTTTTACGTCTCAGCAGACGGTTACTTACCTTTGTCAGTTTTATGTCATGATGGACAGCCGGTGCTAGTTTAGCGTCGTGGAGGACGCGTGCAAAAGATGCCAGTTTTTCATCTTAGCAAACCTGTACAACATTGCCAGTTTTACGTCGTAGCGGACGGTCGCAACTTGCCAGTTTTGCGTCATCGCGGATGGTCAGTACCAGTTTAGCGTCGTGGCAGACGCGTGAGGGGAGTGCCAGTTTTACATCATAGCGGACGTTTGTTGCCAGTTTAGCGTCGTAGCGGATGATGATGGCCCTACCTGATGTATACACCGGGGATGCAACTATATGTAGTATCACTTCAGATATATATGATTGACAGGGTTTGGTAACTCGTTGCCATCGACATCTGCTAATTTGAATGCTCCACTGCTATACGCGTCAGTCACCAAGAAAGGGCCCTCCTAGTTTTCAGAGAATTTGCCTACTGGTTCGTGAACAGCCTTGAGAACTAAATCTCCTTTCTTGATTGGACACTGCTAAAGATTGTGGCGGTGCTTTTGCCTCTGCTTGTCTTGATACTTCTCGATTGTATCAAGCATCTATATTCGCTTCTCTTCTATTGAATCCAAATCCATGATCCGAGACTCGGTGTGTGTAGCCTCATTTATAATCATGGAGAGGACCATTCTCAAAGAAGGAATTTGCAACTCGAGAGGCAGCACTGCTTTAGATCCATAGACTAGGCTATAGGGTGTACTGTCCATAGCTGTCCTACATGTAGTACGATACGCCCATAACACATAGAGGATTTTCTCGTGCCACCGTCTCTTGTTACTGTCGAGCATCTTCTTGAGCAAATTGATGATGACTTTGTTTGTTGCTTCAGCTTAACCATTCGCTTGTGGGTAGTATGGCGAGGAAAAATATTGTTTAATGCCAAGGCTATCGTAGAAGGATTAGGTTTCTGTACTACTAAACTGCGGCCCATTGTCGGTCACGATAGTCATTGGGAGACCAAATCTGGTTACAATGTTGTCTAAGATGAAATGGAAAATCTGTTGAGATGTGATCTTCCTTAAAGGAATAGCTTCTACCCACTTCGTGAAGTACTTAGTAGCGGTGATTATGAAGCTATGACCTGTGGAAGATTTCAGTGTGATGGGACCTATAATGTCTAGTCCCCATCGTTGAAAGGGCCATGTTATCTAAGTCATATGTAACTCTGTAGGTGACACGTGTATAAGGTTTGCATGACGCTGACACGTGTCACAAGTCTTAACCTTTGTTAGGCAATCTTTTTCGATGCGTGGCCAGTAGTACCCTAAGCGGCAAATTTTTGAAGCCATAGCCCGTGGTGCTACGTGTCCTCCGCATAATCCCTCGTGA
Organism: Gnetum montanum; assembly: GCA_015680685.1. Lineage (NCBI taxonomy): Eukaryota > Viridiplantae > Streptophyta > Gnetopsida > Gnetales > Gnetaceae > Gnetum > Gnetum montanum. The sequence continues at coordinate 175,838 of MNCI01000189.1, forward strand.
ACCTCGCCAACGATATGTTGTGCTTGGTCCTTATTAACGTAGGTAAGCAGCACGCCATCAAAAGAGCATCTACAAAGAGTACTATCTCCTATGATTATGTACTGCCTAGCTCACTTGCGGATTGCATCTTTTTGCACGCGTATCAGTTCGTGCGGTAGCTCACCTTATAGGAGGTAAGTTTTAATGTTGTCGTACCATTCTGGCGTGCTTTCTTCGAGAAGAGAAAATATGTGTGCCGCCTGAATGATAGGACCTGTACAATCTGTTATTAAAGCAGGACAAGTGTCAAGTAGATGTGAGGGCACGTTTAAGGCCAGCATAGCTAGTGTGTTATTGGTTCGTGGCACGTGTTGGGCATCGATGGTCGCGAATCGCTTCAGAAGATCTTTAGCCATATCGTAGTAGGGCTGCAAATGTGCAGCCTTGCAGGCATAGACTCTTGTGATCTGATTAATGACGAGCATCGAATCACCCCTAACTGCCAAGTGTCGAATATCTAGTTCGCTTGCCGTTAGTAATCCCCTGAGGAGCCCCTTGTACTCTGCCACATTGTTCGTACAGGGGAATGTCAAGCGATAGGCGTGAAGATGCACATCCTCAGGTGATAGCGTAATAACGGTGGCAGCACTGCCACCTCTAGTGGTTGAAGCTCCGTCGAAATACAACGTCGCTTCGGGGCCTGTTAAGACAGGGCTTAAACTATGTACATGTTCGTCTGGAAACTCAGGCTCTATAGTTGCCTGATTGTTAATAGGAGATGTTACTAATTGGTCGACTATCGCTTGGCCTTTCATAGAAGATTGCCCAATATAATGCAAATCGAATTCTGCTATGATAGCCTTCTAGCGAGCTATTCTACTACTCTCGTATAAATTGTGCATAATGGTCCTAAGGATGTTATTTTTACAGATGATGTTAACTTGGCTACGGAAAAGGTAATGCCTACACTTTTTGCGCATAAATACTAATGCTAAGCAGTTACGCTCCACTTCGTTGTACCTCGTTTCGTACGCACATAGAGCATGACTCAAGTAGTAGATGGGCACTTCCGACCCATCATCCCTCCTTTGGCAAAGTAATGCCGCTAACGCTACATCCGAAGTTGCGAGGTAAATGTAAAATGGTAGGTCCCTTTGTGGCGGGAAAATCGTTGGTAAGCATTGGAGTTCCTGTTTTAGGCTATCAAACGCACACTGACAATTTTCCATCCATTCAAAATTAACCCCCTTTTTGAGAAAATGTTGCATGAGGTGTAGCTTATCGGTTAATCTCGAGATGAATCGGCGTATAAACTGTAATCGTCCTTGTAACCCGCGTAGTTGCTTGAGGTCTGTGGGAGGCGTTAATTCGACAATGGCTTTGACCTTATCAGGGTCAACTCGTATGCCGTTTTCCGACACCACAAACCCCAGCATGCGTCCGGTTTTGACTCCGAATACGCATTTCTTTGGGTTAAGCCGAAGGTCGTATTTGGAGCATCTTTTGAGGACTAACTCCAGGTCTTCTGAATGATCCTCTGACTTTAAAGACTTGAAAGCTATATTGTCAACATAGTCATTCAGTCTCCCTAAGAGGTAATCGCTAAAGATGTATGTCATGGCTCGATGATATGTTGCTTCGGCATTTTTTAGACCAAAAGGCATCATGGTGTAGCAAAAGGTGCCCCAGGGTGTCATGAACGTCGTGGTTAATTGATGTTCTGGGTTGATGCAAATCTGATTATAGCTCGAAAAGCCATCCATGAAGGACAGAAGCACATGCCTAGCTATCGTATCGACTAATTGGTCGATACTCGGTAGTGGGAAGTTATCTTTAATTGTGGCCTTGTTCAAATCTCGGAAGTCTATGCAGATGCGTATGCTTCCAATCTTCTTTGGGACGACTACAATGTTAGATACCCAATCCGAGTAGTCGACTGCGTGGATGAAACCAGCTTGATATAGTTTAGTGATCTCATCACGCATGGCTAGTGCGATCTCTGGCTTGATTTTTCGTACATTTTGCCTAAGTGCTTTAATCTGCAGGTCTAAGATTATGGTATGTTGGATTAACCTGGGATCTAGTCCCAGCATATCCTCGTATGACCATGCAAACACCATGATGTTGTCTTGCAGGACCTGTTTTATAGAATCGTGCATTTTCTGGTCTAGTAAAGAACTAACCTTAAGTGTTTTAGCTTCACCCTTATGCGTAACGATAGAAACCTCATTGAGGGGGTCTTTGGTTATGTCTCCGGCCTCTAGGTGTAGCGTGTGCATTGACTGTTCTGGCCATTCTAGGGACGTTTCCGACGTGGCTATGGTTACGTCATCAAAGGGAGGGTTAATTTCTACTAGCGTAGGGTTGAATTGCCTCACTACTCTCCCGTATGGGCCTGTCAAAGTTAGAGGTGCTGAAAATGTTACGTCCATTTGCCAACCATCCTGCAAAATCGCCAAGCGTGTAAATGATTAGCATGACGTGGTGTTGTCGAACGCGGAAAGCTAACTGAATTTTGAATTTTGTGAACAGGCTATGATTAATGCTACCCGATTACGAGGCAATAAGATGTGATAGTTTAACGTCATTTCGGACAGTGGTGCATGCAATATCTACCGCCGCATTAATACCTTAATCTTCGAGTTTCATTTTAGAAAAGTCCCATTGAAATCGGATATCAAGTCGGTGATTTTCGCATATAAGTGAGTAGTTTTCTATGAGAACGAGCTGCTGGCTGTCGTGAATCCAAATTCTAAACTATTACAAAGCGAGAGAAAGAGGAGCAGAAGATTGGAATGCGTAGTTTGTGAAGACATGAACATGTGAAGCTGTGAAGATTTTGAAGCTGTGACAATGGCACCTAAAACGAAAAGGAAGAACATGAAATTGGCTGAGATCGACGAGGTGCAAGAGAATCTGGAGCGCGCTTCGCAAGCAGTGATTGAAGTGAGGGACCCTACGCCATTGAACTGGTAGGTCGTTTCTTGCATATTTGTGTTATCCTAGCAATGTTTATTGTTGTAGCGTCATTCGCGTAAACGAGGGTTTTAGACTACGGACCTCGCGTTAAGACGAGGGTTTAATAGAGTTGCGTCTATCGTCGTTGCCAAGGACAAACCTTGCGCTGTTGCAAGGGTTTGGGTGATTTCGGCATGGAGAACTAAGCGTAATCTATAGGTTTTCTGTATTTAAACATGCAAATGTAAATCTAGGCGTTGATCTGTATATTGTGTTTTCTGTACAGTATTATGCTAAAGCCTATCTTAATCGTCTTGGATATTGTTGGGGTTCTGTGCTGTATAAACCCGATCGTGCCTAATGTCCCTCCCCCGCAAACTCGGTTGCATGGGAGGGCCATATGGTTTTGAAAGGTTGCGCTGGAGTTTCTGCAGTTCTTACTGCACAACTACAGCATTATTATATGGTCTAATTTGTCAGGTGATATTGCGGGTGCCATTCTGGAGCACCTGCTAGTGGGTTCTGCATAGGGGATTCTAGCTTTCTTGACAGACGGAGCCATCGATACTGGTAGTTCCGAGGACCGAGAACTTAGCGCCCGAGGTTTGAGGTGCTTAAGTTGGATCTGGGAAATGGCCCAGTTTAGTTGCTATCACACATATAACACTTTGTTCGTGGCCCGTCATGTCTCGACCTATTTCCAGAACCCAGTAGGCACTGTGTATTATTCAGACGAGTAAGTAGTTTTGTTAACTGTATTTTTGTTATGTGTCTATTGTCTGAGTTTTGTAAAGCATAAGATAAATCCATGTGGTATGGTGCAGGTTTTTTATTCATGAGAACAAGTTAGTAGGAGATGGTGATACGTTGTCATGGACCGAAACGGTAATAAAGGCATTTACCTCAACTAGCAACGTACGCGCTGGTGTGATGGGGTAGATCGGCTTCGACATTCATGAGTAGCCCACCCGCTATGCTGACGCTTCTGAGAATTGCCAGAATCTCGAGTGGCTACATGATGAATGGACCTTAGATCTGCCCCTTACCGTTGAGGATGTGCAGAGGAACCTTCCTCCATTTCCTTTGCCATTTGGACCTGGTAAAACTACTGTGTATTTTATTGTTGCGTGGTGTAGTTGTGAATTGTGAACGCTGCGTAATAGTATTTTTGTTTGACCTGTGTCTCACGTTGTTCAGTCAGGGATTCCCGGGAGATTACCCTTACAATTTTTGGCCACGAGGCGAATACCGTCCTCTTCCGCTACGGCGACATCAAGGATGCATAATGCTGGCTCGGCCATGTGGCGGCCCCGGTTGCGGTGGTCACCAAGATCAGAGAAGCGAGGCTAATGCATTTATTTTTAGCCGCAACTCCTGATATCCCCACCAGTGAAATGCTAACCCTGGTCAACTCCTTTAGCCCAAAGGCAGAGCGTTTTTGCACGCGTGTGCATAACGTGCGTGTAAGCTTTGACATTGACACTCAGCTTTTTGCAAACCTTTTTGGTGTCCCCTCTAACGGCCTTCCCATAGACGAGAAGGCGAAGAGGAGTCTCGACTGTCAGAAATGGCTGGAGGAGTGGGTGAGGGTCCAGAAGGAGACTAAAGGGATTCCTTGTGAAAGAATCAAACTAGGAGTTGCCAAGATAGTTTATCCCCTTTTCCGGGCCCGGGCTTTCCCCAAAACGTTCTCGCAAGGGAAGTTCTTTTCCATAGAGCAAACCCATATTATGCGGGAGGTTCTGGAAGAAGGGACCCAGTTCAATTGGGCAAGCTACTTTGCTGTGGGACTACGCACTGAGATGATCAGGCTTCGCAAGAAGCTCGAGTCTCGTTTCAATGTGCATTATGTCTTCTACATAACTTGCCTTCAGCGTTTTGCTGAGTTTTTGGTCGTCCAAAGGGATGGGGTCTGGGTGCAACAGGACCGAGACCAGCTATCCAAACCTTCGATTACACATATCCTCAGCACTACCCGTGGGCAGGATCCTCCGGAAGGGATTGGGGAATCTCTTTCTATAACGACCAAAGGTTTGGCGGTGTCTCAAGTGCGAGGCCTCAACAGTGTAGGTGGGATAATGCCTACTTACACTGGCGATGCGTCGTGAGGGAAACGCATGGCGGCAGAAATTGTAGAACCTGTAGCTCGGCGTAAAAGGCTCCGTATAGCCGAGGCTTCTTCGAAGCCTGGGAGAGGCATGAGCCGAACTGTGGGGGTCAGAGTTCAGCGGAGTAAGCCTCCACCTGGTAAGCGTGAAGAAATGTATTGAAGGTTATACTATGCAACGTCTATTTAGGATATTTTGAATGATATATTAACAGTATTGTGATATGACCAGTGAAAATTACGGAGCAGCTGACCCCTGAAACAGGGGCAGTGATACTAAGTCGAGGGGAGGGGGCCCCAGTTTTAGAAAAAGAGGCCCCAGCTATTGAGACAAGCACCACACAGACTCATGTGCATGAGGAGGCCCCAACTAGAGGGGCAAGCGAAGCACAGACCCTTGTGCGTGAAGAGGGGAGGGAGACAGAAGAGGTTGGTCGGGTCGCCACTGTTATTGGTAGAGGTAATGAGCATGTTAGAAGTTTTGCAGAATTCTGTTAATAATTATAGTTTCTAACTTGACTACACCACAGGAGAAGAGGATGCATCCACGTCCGCCACTGTGAGCAGAGCATGGAGAGACTTTCCTGACAAGTTCACCTTCATGGAAGGCATTGTCAATGATATGATTGAGCGCCTCGAGCGCGTTGATCCTGAAGCTGGTACGTTGAAGCTATAAAAGGTTTGTTGTATTATACAGTAGTAATGTGTCATGTATATTGATAATATTTGCTATTAGGAGCTCGCCTTCGATAGGACCCAACGAAGCCCATTGATTTGGACACAGTGGAGCCTCCATCGGATGGGGCGGCTGTGCCATGTCACATTTATGAGGAGATGTGTAAATGTGCATTACGCTCGACCCGCTCCTTATGGGAGAGTAAGGGTGTAAATGAACACCTTTGGAAAAGGCTGCTGAGGTCAGAGCAGAAGATTGAGTCTCTGACCAAAGAGGTCGGGGACCTGAAGTCACGATGCGAATTCCTACAGGCGCGGGAGACAGGCGATGAGGACTGGCATACTGCTGTTATTGACTACTCCCATTATTGGACCACCATCAAAAACAGCGTGCAAACTAGTCGAGCGTTGGTAGAGTAGCGGATGCAGATAGAGCTCCTAGCTCAGAAAAGCTAAGATTGGAGGGATTACTGTGCAAGTGTGCAAGAGTGGGGGTAGAAGGAAAAGGACCACAAACATTTGTATAAGTGAGAAAGCATCGCTTATCGTAAACTTTATCGTGATTCTGCCATTAAAGCTCAATCCTTGCAAGTGTTCCTTGATGTCATTGGAGCATCCGAAGCTTTCAAGAAGTTCCAAGAGCAGGTGACTATAAGTGCATCCCCGGAAAGGGAGGTGACTTTCCCCAGGGGCCAAACTAGCGTCCCTACATTCTTTCCTGACCCGCCTCGCTAGACTAGCGTGGAGAAAGGAAAGGTGAAGGCTGGAGCCGCTCTTGGGGATGAGGTATGGTCTGATCTGACTGAGGATCAGATTATGGAGCGCCTGTGGGCCGGCTTAGATAAGCTTCCCTTTGCTGCGGAAGCAGGGCATTCGCAAGTAAGTTTATGCATGACTAAATCTAAATTTTCTAGTTGTGTTGTCAAGTTTTGTTTTTTGCTGACATGTTTTCTGTATCTAGGTACCAAAAGAGAATAGAGAAGGCGAGCAAGCTGAGGAGCAAGTACAAGAGGAAAAACGCAGCGATGAAGAGCATCCTCCCGTGGAGCCGACACTAGAGTAGGGACCTCATGAAGAGGGGATTCCTTGTGAAGGAATACTTCCCAGGAGAGAAGGCCCACTAGAGGACGATTTATTAGGACTAGAGCTAGACTTAAGAGATACTGGTGACAGTGGCATTAGGGGAGATGCGTAATTGTGGTTTACGCGTGATTCCATTGATTGTTGCTAACCATGTTTATGCGAATGACTGAAAAAAAAACTAGCTATAAGATTTTCTGCTATTTTAAATGTCTACTTAATTCTTTTTTGTTTTTTGGGTGTTTATCTGCAAAGCGTAAGCATAGTTATTAACGATTTTGCCTAAGTTATGGTGGCGATGGAATGAAATTGCTAGTTTAAGGCCATTGCAGGCCGTTACTAGTTTTAGGCCATTGCGGGCCATTACTGGAGTTTGCGTAATCTGGAAACTAGTTTTAGGTCATTGCAGGCCGTCATAAGCATTTGTGTGAACTGGAAATTAGTTTAAGGCCGTTGCGAGACACGACTAGTTTAAGGCCATTGCGGGCCCTGGCTAGTTTAAGGTCGTTGCGAGCCCTTTGCGTAATATAGGAAGCTTAAATGGTAACAGTATACAATTCTGCGTAATTAGGCTAAAGTGATTAAGCAACATGAATAGCGTACGTAAAAGAAATGCAATAGCGTAAAGAGGTGGCAAGCATAAAAATTGAAAAATTTTATAGCGTAAATATGTATTGAATGAAACACAGAATGCTGAATGCAAACGGCGATAGCTGATAAAAACGTGATAATGTGCGTAAATGCCATTCTTCAACCATCAATCCTCAGTTGTCTCTTAATGGCCTTCATGTTGAGTGTTGTGTAAGGACGGGGGGATTTACGATCTGACTCCTCTACGTTGCCATCCTGAAATGGCAGGTTGGCCCAGGCTAGACTGTCATCATTAGTGTCGATTTGTTGAGGGATTTGGGGATAGGTTTGATCATCCGATGTTTCTATCTCTGAATCCCGTTCTTCTTCAATGTTGTTGACAGTCCTGGGGGTGGTTTCATCACCGCGTATTACAACCTCCCCTCCAGCGTAGGGTAGGTGTATCTCTTGGTGTATCGGTGATGAAACCGCCCTCAGCTGGGCTAACCACGACCTCCCTAAGATCAAGTTAAACCCAGGCATCTCCTCGACGACTAGGAATGTGGCCTCTGTTGGGAATTGATCTCCTGCCATAAATTCGATACGGACCATCCCTTTGACCTGAACCCTTGCCCCATTGAACGATTTTACGCAAGCTATCGTCGTGGGAGTGATCTGGTCGACCAGCCCAGCCTATCCACAATGGAATAAGAAATGACGTTTGTAGCCACGCCGTCGTCCACGTGTACCCTCCGGATCAGGTACTGACCGACTCGAATGGTGATGAACATGGGTTCAGTGGTCACTTGACCTTTCTCAGGATCATCTTTAATGGACCCGTCGTAAAAGATCAGCGAAGTAGGCGTAGGTTGCTCGGCTTCGGAAGGAAACATGACAGCGTGTATCGTTTCCTCCTCTGCTGGTAAGCTTTCATCCACAAATATGGATGTCAACATGCGGACCATAGCCTCACGGTGTTCTCGGGATGTCATAAGCAGGTCATAGAGGCTCAGTGTTGTATTTTTTTGTTTGAGAGCCTGTTTGACCAGCGTAAACACATCGAGGAGGTTCTTTTCCCAGCTGGGTTGTTTATCTCCCTTATCCTCTTCCATTCGGCCCAAGAGACGAATCTCCCAAGGTGGAACGGTGTCAATCGGGGGGTTGTTCTTTTTCTTGCCAGGAGGAGGTGGTCGCGTTTCCACACCTTCATTCTGTTTCTAAAGTACAGGCGAAGGCACAGAGGCCAGGGGCCTAGGCTTAGGGAAGCTGAGCGTAAAATGACCTTTCGTCGCGTTAACAGATGTGTCCTCTCCCTTTCGCTTGTCAGGTGATGGTTGACAATTTTGGTTAGAAGTTTGCCCCTGCGTGAGAGGAGCAGCCGGTGGTTTTCGTGCCCTAATGATGAAGGGTGTCCTAGGCATGGGCGCGGATGATGCCGCGGCTTGTCTGTTACTATGTGGCTAAGTGGTATTCTGAGAAGGTGCCCGAATGATGAATGGTAGCCTTGAGATGCCACTGGCTACCGATGAAAGGTTTGTCCCCCTTGGCGAGTTGGTAGGTACACGTAAGACAAATGGTTGTTTGGGTGATACCTTCCTCTCGCCATCCATACTCACCACATTGATTGTATAAGGTGCGTCGTTTGCGTTCAACAGATCTTTATACACGTGCAATGCCTGGTTTTTCGGACACGTTGGACTACTACCATCTAGTTTCAGATGACCATCATCGATCATGCGTTGAACGTCATCCTTCAACGCCCAGCAGTAATCTGTGTCGTGACCACACAACTGGTGATAGTCACAAAAACGGTCCAGCCTGAAAGATTTTGGAACTGGTGGTTCGTTAGGCAGGGCTAAAGAAGGATTCTTTAGCAGTTCACAATGACGTATGTGATGCTTTAGAGCTTCTTCGAATACCCTTTTGGGTTGCATATATCCGACCCCTAACAATTGTTTCAATAGTTTCGAATGTTTTACAGGGAGGGCTGTATACTTTGAGCGGTCCTTACGCTCAAAGTTTGGTTTTGGCTGGGGGGACTTCAGGGGTAGCTATGTCCTGGCTAGTGCTACCTGCACTAGCCGTGGTCTCAGGAGGTGCCGTAGCTACCTTCTTGTTCTTGTTCTTTGCGTCCTTGGCCAGCGCAGCCACTGTCATTGTAGTCACTTTGCCTTTGTCCTTGCCTTTGTTGTGAGCGTTTTTGTAGGCAACATATGTCGGGTCTTTGCTGGCCTCTGCAGCATCTTGGATGCTTCTAATCTGAGCGGAGGCCTGATGTAAAGAGTTAGGGGAAAGATAATACAGCTTTGACTTGATAAAGTCATTGACTGCTCCTTTGAAGATGGCCAATAAGTGTGGCTCTACGATTGGCTCACGGATTTCATTCAAAGTAGCATTCCAGCGCTGTATGAACTTCTGGACTGGCTCGAGGGGGTCTTGTTTCACTCCCATGAGTTGATCCAATGTGACTTCCAACTTTAAGTTGTACTTAAAGTGACTCACGAATTGTGTCAGCAGCTCTTCCAATGTCGAAATGGAAGAGCGTGGGAGGGCTCGATACCAATCTAGAGCTTTCCCTGTCAAGGACATAGCAAAGACGCGGATAATCGTGTGAGGCCACTATTGTAGCAACAAGGACTCGGATTTAAAGGTGGCTAAATGAGCATTGGGATCCCCTTCCCCATTATACTTGGTAAAATGAGGTAAGGACATCCCCGGCGGCAACGACAGCATAGGGACCGCTGAGCTAATAGGATCATCTTGGTAGAAGTCCATGATCTGTACAGTGTCTGAGCCAACGGCCTTAAGATGCCTAACCTCCTCGGTGAGGGTTTGAATAAGTAGAAAGGCTTGGTCCAGACCTGTTGCTAGAGGTGTTTGTGTAGGAGGAGCAGGGAGCTGACCTGGGAAAGCTGTACCAGGCAGTGGAAATGGTGGGATGGTTTGGCCGGTAGACGGTGGGACGAGGATCCCTACAGGCAGGGGTACCTGTGTAGAACACCATCCACTGGTTTGGGTAGAGCGATTAGCCACCGCCGGCTGCGCGGGATAAGGATAGCGATATCGTGGGATCGCTTGCGGAATTTGCGTTGCGGGTGCCATCGAGGGTTGCACACCGTACACCGTAGACTAGTTGTGTTGTGCCACGGGGTAGGTCCACTAACTCGCGGCAGGCTGTTGGATAGGTATCTGTGGCCACACGACGGTGGTGATCTGTTGGGTTGGAGGGGGCGGTAGCGATAAGGTCTGCATCAGACGAGTTGTGGACATGGTTTGGGGTTAGATCTGAGGGATAAAATGGGGCACAGTGGTCGCTGGAACCACCGCTGGAATGCTGAGTACACGTGGCGATGAAACCGCCCCCATGTTGTTGTGGGATATTTGCATTTGTAGCCCAGATGGCTGCGCAATGGCTTGTGGAATGATAGGGAAGTGCGTCTGTGTGAGCATGGCTGGGTCAAGAGGAACGGCCTCTCCGTTGAAGGGAAACAGGGGATTTATGTACATGTGGGGGCTCAGAGTATGGAACGAATGTTCAGATTGGGCTGCAAATTCATTCTCTTCCTCCTCCCCATTCTGGGGCTCCAACGTAGCCCGTGAAGCCTGGCCCTTGGCCATGACCAACTGTGTTATAATTTCATGTTGATGTTCGGTCAAAGGGATAATGTCATAGGCTGTTGGGGTGAAATCGTGACCTCCTCGATGGATCATCTCAAAGTTTCTTTTTGCTTCAATCTCGGCTCGGCTAAGGGCAAGCTTTGCCTAGATCTTAACGCAGATGAAGTTGTATTCTTCAGGGGTCATGACCGTGAAAACAGGGTCTTTGCCCTGCAGTCTCAATGACCTGTGCAATGGTCCCTACGGTCCTGCTGCACCAGCAGCTAGTTTGGTGACAGCGATAGGGTTCACAAATGTGGTACCCACATCAGCGGCGACCATGGCGGTTGTGGTTGTGTATACGGAATCCATTGATCGAGTGGATTAGCTGTGACAAATGACGGGATCTAATAAGCGGCTGACAAAAAGATCGCAAATAGGCTTTCTGCCCTGTAGGATTCCAAGGGAATCGTTCCTGTGACCGATCTACACCACACGACTTGCCGTAAACTTCCCTAGAGGTATTACGTTTATGGTTTTGGGTATAAATTGCTGACAGGGCTACCCGAAAAATATGGATCGGAGCCTAGGCCCTCCTTCTAGCGCCAGAAAACTGTAACGATGGAAAATGTCGGCAGTTGGAAAATACCAAATAAAATCTCGTGAACATAGTTTTAACCACGGATCCGTACGAGGGCTGTGCTGGAAAAACGAATCCACGGTGCCCTGAACGGTCTTGTCGATCAGACAGGAACTTACTAAATCAGTAAACCGATGGAGATTGTGAATATTTCGTGGATTGATCTAATTCGACGGGTCACAAAATGAGAGAGAAACGATGCAGATGAATTATAATGATGATAACGCTAACACGATAAAAGGAATCAGACACAAGGAAAATGCGTGATTGCAAGATCTATGGTTTGACCCAGAAAAATGAGTATTTTGTATATTCCGGTTACACTGGGGAGACCCCGAATTGTTTTGTATGAAGCAAACACAAAGTAACAAGAAAACTGTCTAAGCAGAAATGTAGAATGGGGCCGATCTACCTCGTAGGCCAGAGATGGGATGCAAGGAAGGTCAAATTCTGACGTCTATTGATCAACTACTTCTGACCAATAGAAACTCACAAACCACACCAAATGATCTTTTGATCTCTGGTCTACTCCTTTCGCCTTAGGTAGTCTTTGCTCGAAGCTGCCGACGATCACCAATGGAGAAAGTTGTGTCTTCGCCAAAGGGGGAATCGCTCCTGCTATCAATGCTTAAGCAAAAAAAAACTCTCTGTTTCTGCTAGAAGGCAATGTTGCCAAAAATTACTAAGATGCTGCTCTCTCTGTTTTTTTTTTTGCCTTCTCTCTGTTTGTTCTCCCTTTTTTTTTTCTGTTTGCTGCTAACTGAAGTATTTATAGGTTTGACGACGTGTGGAGAAGGTCTGGGCATGTTTCAAACTTTTTGAAACGCCGTTGACCTAACCAACTTCATGTTGAATTTTGTGATTACGCACAATACGCTCATTTGCATACTGTGCGTGTGAGTAACAACTGTGCGTCAGATATGTTTCAGCTGACTTTGGGCTATATTACGCTCATTCGTAGCGCATCGCATTCAAGAGCGTAACAAAGCATGAAGATAATAGATTCAAGCTGCTTTACGCTCATTTACACCGCCGTGCGTAGTGAAGTGTAAGCAATGATTATTTTGACGATGACTTACGCTGACACACGCTGCATTGCATAACAAGCGTAAGGCGGCTAATATGTAAAAAAGAAATGTGTCGGTCTACTGTGTGTCTTTGGTCTCTCTCTGACTTTTTCGATGCTCATTACGCTTCCATGCCTAATAGAGTGTAAACTCGGCCTTGGACAAAAGACTTAGCCAAAATATATGAGAAGTCGCATATTACGCTACTTAAGCCTTTAGGCTTCACCAAATCCACTGAAGTAAACTACCTTCTAATGTTAGACTACGTTACGCTGAGCGTCATTACACCACATTGCATACTATAGCGTAAAGACGGAAAACATAGTAAGATAAGAAATCTACGAAGAAAAAAGCAAAATCTTGATGCCGCGCGCCTCCTTGCCTTGCCCTATCTTGTTCTTCTTTCTGGCATTCTGTCATGTACTCTTGCCCAAATCACGAATCACGAATCTTTGCCTGAGGCCGACTTGCAATTTTCACGGTGTTTCATTTGTTGTTATGGCTTGGAGTACATTGTTTTTGCAAATGATATTAACTTGACTATGGAAGAGGCAATGCCTTCACTTCTTCAGTGAGAAGACTAGGGTGAGGTAGTGCTTTTCCACATTATTGTATTTCACCTCATGGGCTACTAATGTGTGGATCAAGTAATAAACCTGAACCTCTATGCCATGAGCTTACTTTTGGCAAAGCAAAGAAGCCATGGACACATCAGAAGTGATGAGGTAGATGTAAAAAGGTTTATCTCCTTATGAGGGGTAAACCATAGGCAATTGTGCCAGCTCTTACTTAAGGTTTTCAAATGCTTGTTGGCACTGAGTGGTCCACTTGAACTGGGCTCCTTTCTTCAGTAGATGTTGCATTGCCTATAGCTTGTTAGTTAACCTGGCAATAAACCTACGTATGAATTGTAACCTACCTTGCAACCTTCATACCTCTTCATAGCCTTAACCTATGTCAGGGTCTATGCATATTCCTACTTTAGATACTACAAAGCCAAGCATCTGACCTACTCAAACATCAAAAACATACTTCTTGGGGTTTAACCTAAGCTTGTATTTTAGGCAGCATTTAAACATTAGTTCTAGATCATTTGCATGGCTATGGATCACTTTGGACTTAATGGCAATGTCATCGATGTACTAGTTGAGAAAAATAAGCATGTAGTCACTAAAGATGTACATCATTATGTGTTGATATGTTGCTCCTATGTTCTTGAGTCCAAAAGGCATCATGGTATAGCAAAACATACCCCAGGTGGTCATGAAGGTTGTGTTGAGTTGGTACTTAGGGTTGATCCCAATCTGGTTATAGCTTGAAAACCCATCTATGAAGGACAATAAGGCATGCCTGGCCGTGGTATCAATCAGTTGGTTGATATTGGGCAACAGGAAGTTTTCTTTAATGGTTACCTTGTTTAAGTCCCAAAATTTTATGCAAATGCATATACTTCTATTTTTCTTAGGTACAACTATGATATTAGAGATCTAGCTTATAGTCAACAGCCCAAATGGAACTAGCTTTGTAAAGCTTGGTGATCTCGTCATGAACTGCCAACACCACCTCAAATCTAACCTTGCATACTTTTTGCTTAACTAGTTTGATGTAGGGATCAAGGATAATATTGTATTGGACTAGCTAAGGGTCTAGGCCTGGCATATCCTTGTATGACCATACAAAGACTTTGATATTATCATTAAGCACTTTAGCGATGTCTTGGACATGCTAGGGCTCTAGCGAGGAACTTAACTTCAATGTTTTCACCTCACCATTTGGTGTTGCCATAAGGATCTCAATAAGGGGATCCTCTATGACATCCCCTGCCTCTAGATCAAAAGCCATTATGCGCTAGGGCATAGCCACTAGCGGCCATGACTAGCATTATGCGTCATTATCTCTCTTTCTACTTTTTTTGTTTTTCATTTCTTTTGGTTTTGTTGTGAGGTTAGGGATTTGGGGATTAGGATCCCGAGAATGGCACATCATGGCACAACTGTAGGGGATGTGGGGTTCTATGCTTTTTATGTCACAATGCTACCATGGGGGCCATGGCCACCATTGCACACTACGGTGTAGCTATGATCAGTGCCATTATTTTTTATTTTTTTCTAGTTGTTGGGGTAGCAGTGGAGGTGCATCTTTCCATGACGGTAAGTCAAAGTGGGTTGCTAGTGAAATTCCATGGGAAGAATATGCTCTCCATGTGTTGAGAGTGTAGAATGCTCAGTGTTTGCTAAAATTCCTATCTTCTCAAGTGTTTGCCAAAATGTTTGTCCAATTACACTCTCCACAAAGCATAGCTGGGGTAGTCCCAAAGTTAGTCAAAATTTAGGCATTTTTGGACTACACTCTCCATTAAGGTACTCCAAAGTTAGAAAAATTCTACCAAAATTTTGTTAACTATGCATGATGCTAAACTTGCAAAATGTGGAACTAAGCCTATATAAAACGTGCTATATCCCAATGAGTACTAGGTGCAACGAATGAATTAAGCGACATCCTACACCTATGGGGCCCTACAGTGTATTGCCAAAATTGCATTTCTACTAGCTTATGTTAATAATTTGTAATGTATGTATCAAAATTTTGCATCTATGCATGTATACTAACACTTTGCCTGTTGCTTGTTAATTGCAAGGTGTTATTGAAGCCCATTTTGATAGTCGTTGAGCTCATAAGCATCCTATGTTACATGAGTCAACCTATCCCTAGCATGCCTACATAAAATATGTGAGTGGACCATTAGGTAGTGTGGTTTTAGCTACTAGCTCAAGAGTTCCTAGAATACCTATTACAGTAGTTCAGTATGGTCATGTAGTCACACTTGGTGGTGGAGGCTGCTAGCGCTATCACCAAGACGTTACTACCTAAGGCTAACCAGAGCATCCTGAAGTTCATCTCATATGAGTCCACTACTAATGTTGATAGGGTAGGCGGATAAAGTAGAGGTCCTAGGAGCACTTGGTAGCTATCCAGGGTATGGCACATAATAGCATTTTCTTGTTATAATAAGAACAACACCCTTTTTATCATGCTACAAGTGCATACCTTGTTTCAGAACCTACCTATAACCATCTAATGCGTTAGAGGGTAAGTATCTTTATGGCTTCTGTAGTGTTTTTCGCTACTTACTCATGTTAAAATACTAAGAACTCATCATTAATGTTAGGTTCAGAGGTGATGAGGAAGGCTTACATAGTGAAGCAAATACTCTAGCCTTCAGCCACACTACCCTGGAGATATTCTCATCATGCACAAATGTTCAGGCAATCGTGATCAAGCAGGTGGTGTACAATCTGGAGGCCTACCCCTCCCGATACCTGAAGGCATACAAGCGATGCAAGATCCATGGTTGGTTGGATAAGGAGTGGGCTATTAGTGAGATTATCACTACGGAGGTGTTTGTAGCACCACCCCCATCTCGCACTCCATTTGTTCCATGTGTGTATCTATGTTTTGGCTCATGTGGTTGCTCATGTATGCCTTTTAGTTTGCATCATTTACATGATGCTAACATTGTCTTACTTTGTGTTGTAGTGGTGGTTCCCTCAGTCAAGATGACAATGATTACCATGGGTTACACAAATGCCACCCTCATCATGAAATATGGCAATGTAGAGGGTGTGCAACATTGGCTATGCCAAAAAGCACTAAATGCACTAATGGCTCATCTCATGCATGCTAAGTTAATGGACCTATTCTTGGCCCTTAGCCCAAGTATCCCGATGGTCAAAATGATCACCATCATCGACTCCTTCAGTAGTGAAATTAGGCAGTTTATCACCCAAGTGTGCAACATGATAGTAGCATTAGACCTCAGCGAGGCCTTCTTTGCTGATCTCTTTGGCATCCGTGCTAATAGCCTAACCATTGTTGATAAGGCCAGTAGGGAGGTGCACCATAGAGAGAAGATCAAGGACTAGTTGAAGGCCACTCAATTTTACAAGGGTATACTGATCAAAGATATGCTAGTGCTTGAGGTGCGAGAGCTCTACCCTTTATTCCACGCTCATGCATTTCCAAAGTTGCTTTTCCAAGAAATGATCCTAGGGGTGAAACCAGCACAAGTAATGAAGGAGATGCTGCTAGAGGGTATGAGGTTTAACTGGGCTACATACATAGGCACTGGTCTACATGCAGAGATTTCTAGGCTTTGATTCAATCTATAGGCGAGGTCCCATGTCCATTTCACATTCTTCATAGGATACCTGCAAAGGTTTGTAGAGCTTTTACTTATGCGAGATGATGGACTATGGGTGGTGCAAGATCATGAGTAGCTATCCAAGCCATGGATCAAGCATATGTTCTCGACCACACGTATGCAAGACCCCCCAAAGGAGATCAATGAGTTGTTATCAATAACAACCAACGATCCTGTGGCACTTGCATTACTCATGTGATAATGTAAGTGAGGGTCCTCTAGTTAGCACTAGGAATGTAAGAAAGGTGGATCGTTGTATAGTAGAGATGGTGGGGCCATTTAAGGCTAAGATCAATAGACCCTATCCTCAAGAGGAAGCTGCCCTTGAGATCAAAAAGCCAAGCAACAAAAGGATCTATATCAAGCTTCAAAGTTTACATGTAAATGTTGTAGGATAGTACATGTAACTTCTTGGATGCCTTAGTTATATACATGTATATGTTTTTATTTTGTGCTATACTATTAATTAGCTAATGATGTGCTATGTGTGCTATATGTGTATATGTGTTAATTGCAAAAAAAAAAAAAGAGAGAGGGCTGCAAGAGTAGCAACCAAGGCAGCAATAGAGGAAGCACCTCCTCAGACTGAGGATGAGGGTTATTTTCATAGTTTGTTCGATGGTACGCAACTAGGTGAGCCCCCCATACTCACACCTGAAGGGCTTACTAGATAATCAAATTGTACTTCCATCTGTCTTCCCTTGTTTTATCTGGTATCTTTAGCTGTTAGGCCATATGTTAATTGCATCATTGTGTTACAACATCATATATTCCCACTAGTGATCCCACATCTACCTACCACATGAAGCCATGGGTAGATATGCCAAATAAATTCACCTTCATGGAAGCCATCATTGAGGACATGGTGGACCGCTTGTGACAAGAAGACCTAGAGCTTGGTATGTATGCAATGTTTTCATCTTATGCTATCTTTCTTACTGCTTAAATGCCTAGTTTTCAACTAAGATTCATCAATTGTTGCATGCCTATAGGTTTGAAGCTACAGTGGGACCCAAGCAAGGTGACCAAGGTGGATGCTCTGCTTGACCTCCCCCTGATGTTGATCAAGTGCCTCGTCACATGTATCAGACATCAAACAAGTGTGTGCTTTCATGTGCAAAGGCATTGTGGATTTGCAAGCGCTCAAATGAGCACCTATGGAAAAGCATGCATGAGCTGTAGGAGAGGGTGACTAGCTAAGATGAGAAGATCAAGGATCTTCAATCCAAATATGACTTCATAGTAGCTAGATCATAGGGGATAGCCCCTAGTGAACCTCTGAGATCAAGTATGCCAGATATTAGATAACTCTAGATGGACTTTCTCTCCTAGAAGAATCAGGATTGGAATAATTATACCACTCAGGTTTATCAGTGGGAATAGATGCAAAAGAACCATAAGCATACGTAAAAGCAAGAGTGTGATGTGTACCTATAATGGTAGAAGAAGGAGTCTATTGAATGCCATCGCCTTGAGATGTTTCTTGAGGCAACTAGTGGGAAGTAGGCATATGACTTGTTTGTGCAAAGTATAATCATGAGTGACTCTCCTATGAGATAAATTGTCACCCCCTCCAAAGAGGTCCCTTTTACTACATTTTTCATGGAGCCACCTGCATGTACTATTGTGGACAAAGGCAAGACCCTCGTGGGTATTTAGTTTGGCCAGAAGGACTGGATGTAACTTTCTAAAGTTGAGATCCTCCACTACTTAGAGGTTGGCCCTAGAAAGTCACCCCCAAAACTCATCAACGCAAGGCCCTTTCAGGTTGGTTATTTTTTATGCTTTTCATGTTTTAAGTTAGCTCATATAGTACATGTTTGCTTACTAATTCCACATTTTTTTAATGGTTGTGGCAAGTACCAGGCGATGCTACAAGCCCCAACAACGTAGTGGAGGAAGAAGAACTTTCACCCCTACCTAGCACCACTAGTTAAGCATGATCAGATGTATCCTCCATTGGGCTTTTCACTACATTTTTGCTATCTGATGCTATTCATGCAATGTATTAATATGCATATTACATTTGCTAAATGATTATTTACTATGTGTAAAATTTCATGCCTATGTGATAATTTCACTACATTTGCTATGAGTATGAAAATCTAGGCCATTGTGAGCCATGGGGAGTTTGTTAGTTCAAAGCCTTGACAAGCCCCATGCCAATTTAAGGTAATAGTAGGAGAGTTATTGTTAGTTTTTTGGCCATTTCAAGCCATGTGTTCCCAGTTAAAGACCATAGCAGGCTAGGGTGGTAGTTTGAGGGCATTCCAAGCCACATCGATGGGGATTAAGGGTAATAGTTTAAGGTTGTTTTGGGCTACAACGTTGCTAGTTTAAGGCCATGGCAGGCTAGGTATTGCTATCTCTCTTTTTGTAATTTTGGCTTTTATGATTTTTGTGCATTTTGATGTTTTTTAAAGAGATAACTACAAAAGTGTAAACTAACAAGAAAGTGCATCAACAAACAAATGAATGCAAGAACCAAGCAAATAAATGCATAATCTAAGCAATTAAGCTAAATGCAAATAACATGCTACCATGCTAATCTAATGCAACACAAATGCAACAAAAGTATAAAGTAGGGTACATGGCATGTAGAAGCAAATAATGGGTAGGCACCTAGCATGTTTTGGACTAAGGGGGTAGCTTAGTCATGTAATTGCTTCCTAACACTGTGTGGATTAAGGGGTACATAGGGCTTGGATTGTACTATCCATTATTCTCCTTAACCCTCACTTACTATTTTAAAGGGTAGCTCTACCCAAAGGCCATCCTTAGGAAAGTCCATGGCTTCTGTTGCTTCTTCAGGTGCATTAGCCTCATGCATTTTGTTGTCTACCATAGGCACACCATCAAGAAATTCAACATCTAATCCTTGCTCCATATGAAATTGTTGATGGCCAGAGGAACAACATTATCACCATGGATAATAACTTCACCACCTTTGTATAGAAGGTGGATCTCCTAATGAGTTAGAGAGCAGATGGGCCATAACTAGGCTAGCCAAGGCCTACCTAGTATCAAGTTAAAGACCAACATCTCCTCTATGATGATAAATTTGGCAGTGGTGGGGAATTGCTCCTCTACTATGAAATCTATGATGAACATGCCCCTAACAATGACACATGACCCATTGAAGTATTTCAGACACATGGTTTTCATTGGCTTGACCTAGTCTGTGAGGCCTATCTTGTTGACAATGGTGTATGGTATAATTTTTGTTGCATCTCCATTGTCAATGTGCACCCTACAAATCTTGCATTGCCTAACGCATATGGCAATAAACATTAGAGTTGTTATGACCTCACCCTTCTTAGGATTGACCTTAATTACCTCATCACGAAATGCTAGGGACTTGGAACTCAATTCTTGGGGAGTAGGAGGTAACATCACTACATGGATGGAGTTCTCATCAATAAGGATGTCCTCTGTGATAGGAATGGAGGTCAACATCCATACCAGTGCTTCATGGTGGGCAGATGTCATCATTATTAGGTCATACAAGCTCAATGTTGTATTTTTTTCTTTTTCTTGACCACTTGCTTGACTTGGGCCAATGCATCCCTGAAGTCATTTCCATTGGCTATGTTTTTTTTGGCTTTGACTTCCTTCATGCATCCTAAGAGATGAAATTCTTGTGGAGGTAACTTGGGCTTTGTTGGCTTGGCCTGCGCAAGGGCCTCAATGCTTGGTTGTGATTTGCTGGTTGTGCCCTCCTTAGTTGTTTTGGCCATGGAGATTGTAGATATAGGGATTGGCTTTAGTAGACTAAGTGCTCTTTGGTCTTAACGTTGCCTAATCATTCTATCTATGAGATGCTCATTGCATCTCCTAGGTTGCCACCTAGAGGGTTTGCTGATTTCACCAGTAGGATTGGCCCTTGGATGGGAAGGGACCAATGCATTGGCTACTATTGAGCTTTGGACAAGTGAAGGGTTAGCACATTGTGGTACCTTGACAATGAAGGGTAGCTAAATATTGTTGTTACGACATGCTATTGGACCCAATGAAACAAGCGAGATGTAGGATGCCTAAGTCATTTGGGGCCTAGAGATGGACCCTACATGAACATATGGCTGAGTTGGCATGATTGCTACTAGCAAAGATGGCTAGGTAGGTTGAGATGATGCCATGAAGGGCAAGTTGAAGGAATTTTTTGCATCATAATGCATGTATTACGTCTGATGGGTTGCCACTATAGGTGTAGATCTAAGCCTAACGGAGTGGGAAGGTGATGCCAATGTTATGACTGTCTTGGCAAGGATGGATGAACTAAACTGAGGAGGGGCTATACTAGGGATTTCTTGTTGGAAGATGATGGGAAAGGGGGCCTTGTATTCAAGGAAAACTTTAAACTTGTCTAATTCCTTCTATAAGGCTTCCTCATAATCAATTCCCACATCATGCTTACCTGCTCGAATGAGCTAGGATAATAGTCGATGGTGGGACTCTCTGAGTGGGATGATGTTGAATGAGGAAGGGATATACCCCATCCATCCTAGTGGATTAGTTCAAAGTCTTGTTTTACCTCCATGTCAAGGTGATCTATAGGTAACTCTACTTAGACCTTTGCACATATGAAGTTGTATTGCCTATTGCTAAGCACGGCATACTCTAGGTCTTGGCTACATAGCCTAAGGGATTACCTTGGCCTAGCCATCACAAGATTCATAAGGTTGTCAATCCTAGTCTCTTGTTGGATAAGCAAGACATCAAGTTCATTTAAAACTAACACTAGAGGTTGATTCGAGTTCATGGTTGCAAATCAAGTTGTAAAGGGAAACTATGGAGGTTGCTAGCTATAAAACATAGTGGACCAAGCTGAAACTAACTTTGTTTCAGTTGATACCACTAACTATGCTCTCCACTATAGAAATTTGACTATGCTCTCCACTATGAAGAGCTGACTACACTCTCCACGATATAGAGCTAACTACATTTTTTATGCTAGAAATGACTATGCTCCAACTGAGGACAATAGGAACTTAGCAAAATAGTGGAGAGAAGTGTGATTTGGGCTTGCTATGAGGGGTCCCAAGAGGATCAACTATAGGGTCCCATCTACACCAATGGATCAGTGAACAACTACGATGAAAAGAGCTCACAAAACAACCTCAATAGAATTTGAAAAAGGAGGTTAGGTCCTCCTTCTAGCGCTAGAAACTATAAAAATCAAAAACATCAGTGGCTAGAACATCAAGGTCCATTGGTGCACAACCTAATCCCAAATCTGGATGAGGACCTACTGGAAGTGGAGATAGGGCACCTTGAATGGTCTTGTTGATCAAATAAGGACTTACCAGATGCAACCAGGGAGTGGGATGGTTAGCTACAATGCTGATGTGAGATAAAGTTTAAGTGTGCAAGTGATGTTAATAGTGTTAACAATGTTAGAGAGGTCAAGTGTAGTTAATATTTTCAATGAAAATGAAGGTGCCAACAGGCAAAGACTACCATCCAAACATGGTTTTAGGCATAGCTATGTGGTGAAATATGAAAAATGCAAATAAAATGTGAACAATGTAAAGAAAAAGAGAGAGAAGAAAAGAACACCACCCCAAATGAGGTTGAGCATAGTTATCACCAAAAGGGATTATAAGTTACATGATGTACAACAAGTGCAGTGGATAGTGTAGTCATAGTCTTGAGGGTGTCTGGCTATGAATACTAGCATTTCACTAAGATGTTCACATTTGCTGGGTTGGTTGCCATGGTGTACCATTGCTTGTAGTGTTCTAGTGGATTGCGATGGGTTGTGGTGGTCTGCAACTTTGCCTCTCTCTAGTTCACAAAAATGCCTTTGGTTTGTCAACTCTTTGATTTCCAACCCAAATTTTCCAACCCTAAAAATATTTAGAGTGAGGGTATTTATAGGCCTAGGGTTAGTGCAAAATGTGGGATGGCTACCATGTGGTAGAGGGAACGATTGGGACTATGCTATCACCCAATTATGCTCTCCACTGAGATAAGTGGTGATGTACTTTACTATGCTCTGTTAAGCTTTGTGAAACTACAAGATTGTGACTATGCTGCCAACTACACATGTATGTGTCGAGAAGACTGTAAGGTACTTGAAAAATGCAACTTGGAGACTATGCTTCAGTACTATGCTCTCCATGCTCTTACGTGGGGTCGAGCATAGTTACAATTTTAGGGCCAAATGGGGTATAAAAAAGAAGCATTTTTGCTAACTACACTTGTTGAAGATGAGTTGGAGCTAAGCTGAGTACCAGTGCTATGTTGTGGAGACTGCTGGAAACTATTCTTGCTAACTACACTTGACTACACTCTAGAATGGAGGAGAGCATAGTCTAACATTTTAAAAAATTCTGCAAAAATTAGGCCTTCATGTTGACTATGCTCTCCACTGGAAGCTGACTACACTCTAGGAATAGTGGAGAGCATAGTTCTAGTGCTGAGGGAGTTTGAGAAAAATGAGTTTCCTATAGACTATGCTCCCCATGGAAGGTTGATTGAGCTCTAAATTGGGGGTGATCATAGTCCTGGGACTTGTCGAACTTTTGAAAACCTACCCTTTTGTTGACTACGCTCTCCACTAGAGGCTAACTATGCTCTAGGGCAGTGAAGAGCATAGTCCTAGCACCTAGAAAAATTTGTAGCAATTGGCTTTGTGCTAACACTTAGAAACAATTGCAAAACTGACCTTCATGTTGACTATGCTCTACATGAGAGGTTGACTATGCTCTGGGGTAGTGGAGAGCATAGTCTCAGCACTTAGAAAAATTTGTAGTTAGGATGTCATAGTCTGGATTTAGTAGTGTTTCACTTCTCATAGGTCCTCAGGTTGCTAGATACTAGGGAAACCTTGGTGAGAATATCGACATAGGTAAACCCAAAAGTAAAGAGAGAGTGTGGGTCCAATAGTGCTATGGAGTTAATTGCAAGGAATACAATGCACTTACTAAGGCAGAGAGGGTGTACTTCAAAATCATGGCCTACCACCTCAATCCAACAATGAGGCTAAGAAAAATCATGGCCTTCTATGCACATGCATGTGTTTCTCTAAGCCATAAATTCCCTATTAATCTCCCACAACTCATCTATCTAGAGATTGAGAAGTAGTTCAAAGAGAACAAGCATGGAAGGAAGACACTCCCCTTCCTGTGCCTCATTTGCAAATTGTGCAAAAGGGGAGGCATATCCTGCTACACTAATGACATCTTTCATCATGCTCTTACTACCTCTTTCGTAGAGATGATGAACACTAAGGTGATTGACAAGCTACAAAAAGAGGAGCAGCCACCACCACCACCACCCACCACTCAAGAAACAATGCCAATGGTTTGTGCTACCATTAAGCTCATGAAAAACCTCCATGAGAAACTCCTGTAGCAACATTAGGCTAGACAGAGTGGTAGTAAACCCTTTGTCTACCAACCAACATTGGGCCATCTCAATGAACTAACCAGAACCATTAGCTGATTGGAGGAGACAGTGCCATTATTTTTTATCCAAAGGATGCAATTGCCCACAAGGTCAAATCCTAGTACTCAAGAAGTAACGATGTCCCTTCCAAAACAACAAAAATTCCTAGAGATCTCTATGAACATTGCTACTTTCTCAATGTGCTTAGAGGAGAGTGAGGGGCCAACTGTCTTGATGATGCAGCACTAAGGGTAGGAAACAACAATAGAGCTAGTGGCTACCAAAGTGGAAAAAGTACTCAACACTTGTATGACTGCCATGCCATATGTTGCTACACTTAGGGATGTGTATACATCCATAGGAGCAGCAAGTAGAAGACTTAGCACAGCCCAGCATGAAGAGGTGGTAGATCAATTGGTTGGAATAGGGAAACCACTTCTAGAGGCCTTCAACATTCAGGATAACATCACTATAATCCAATTAGCACTATTTGAGGCTAGGGGCAAGCTCATTATTACAATGCCTAACTTGAAGCAACTACATCTAAAAATCAATGATTGGTTGCCAAAGTTGTAGAGTTGAGAGCTTGCCTTGTTGATCAAACCATTCTTAGCCAGGTAGTGACAAGAGATGAAGAAATCCTACAACTTCAAGAAAAATTAAAAGTAACTAAGAACACTAAGGAGACTATGATCTTTGATGCATCCATTTTGGAGGCCTTGGCCTACAACACTGAGAAGGACTTGTCTGAATTCCACAAGGAGAATGTAGTTCTAACCCAAGATAACTACCACTTGTGAAGTTGAGACTCAAAAGTACCAAATGGTCAAATTTTTACAACAACAATAGGAGCAACTTGCCAAGGTGACCATAGATTTGAGGAGGTTGGTGCTAAAAATAGAAATCTCTCAATGGAGGAGTTTCAAGCACTTCACCAAAAATCTATCATTGAGATTATCACCTAGAAAAATGAGGCCCTAAAGTTTGAATGAGTTAAAAATCACTCTAAGAACCAAGTTGGTCTTCTTGAAGAGGTTAATGAGAAGAAGATCTAATTGACGAAGGCAAAGAAGAACAAGGCCCTCTAGCAACTCTAACAAGGTGACATGTGGTAGCCCATCTCTAATAAGGTCAAAATCCATCTCAAGAAGTTACAAATCGAAGAGATAACTGGGTACATGAAACTATCCAACCTCCAATATGCAAACTTGGCAATGCTAACTATTGAAAGGCCAAGGTTGGAACTTGAAAAGCAAGTGACTAGCTCTTACCTCTTGTACAAGGTAGAGTTCAAGCACCACAAGGAAACAAAACAAAAGCTAGAAATAGCTAATGCCAAGCTTAAAGTTCTCATAGCCCACTTCATTGTTCAACGATCAATGGCTAAGAACCTAACTAAGAGAATGAATGATTATTAGCAGCTAAAAAATGCTACCAAAACATTCAACATTGATGAACCATGATTTTTCAAGCTCTGATATTAGACCCACGATATTGGGTACACGATATCACAGCCTGGCTAATGATATCGAATATGTGATATCATGGTTCCTATATAAGCCTATAAATACCACATTTGGGCACATAGGAAAGAGTCAGTAAGTTAGTTAGAGTTAGAGTTAGTGTAGAAGTAGAGTCTTTTTTTCATTTTTTAGTTCATCTCAACTCTTTCCCCAGTGCATGCCTGCAGTGTGATGATTGTAATTGTATGGAATCTTTATTTGAGTGTGACGTACTTGGACATGCGCATGCCTAGCAATAAAGATCGAGATTACTTCATCATTGCAACATTCACTTAGTTTTAATTGCTTAACTATTATTTATTGCTTTCTTAATTAATATTTCTTTACCCTCATTTACTATCCCTATTATTAAACGTAGAATGAGTACAACTTAATCACGAGCATTTAAGTGTGACTACTTGGTAAGCCAGTAGCGTACCTAGGAGCACTCAAGTAATATATGCTTGGTAATCCTAGAAGTAGTACATGAGGTCCAAGATGTGTATGAATGATTAAGGATGGATGCTCATCACACTTAGGCTAGCTTAGATTCTCTTCTCCCACTCCCTCTTAGCATAAAACAAAGTTATTTTCCATTGCCTCTAGAAGTAGCACTAGTTTAGAAGTCATATCATACACCTCACTCTGGACTAACCATATGTGACAAAGAAAATAGTAGTCCAGGTGGGAAGACAATGAACTGTGATCAACATGTAACTATCTAGATACCACAACTAGCCCATCTGCAGAGTTTGACTGGATCATGCATGAACGCTCATATTCATATGATTGAGTGTAGGGGTACCTAGCCACTCATCAAGCATCAAACACAAACAATTTGCTACATAGTTCATGAATGTTAATGATTTTTTCATAGAAATTCCATGTCCATGGGATGTTCCTATACGGGCTCACATCGACAAGGCTATGTGGACCATGTATGATCCCTGGAGTAAGGAGGAAAAGATGAAAGACTTGCTAGATTATTTTCTTCTTCCACTAGCAATAGTAATTGCAATAGGATAGCCACAACTTCCACAACCTCAACCTCAACCACCACATGCACCAAAGGAAGGGAAAGATCCTTCGACACCTTAGGAACCTCCACCTCCTAGGACCATTTGATTCTCTTCTTGTCTTCAACCATTTGAAGAATTCCAATTTTCCATTTTTGTAAAGATGTTCAATTTTGTATTCATGAACATCTATTTTTATAAACACTATAAATCTATAAACTTTAGCACTTAGCATTAGCTTGCATTACTTAGTCAATCACTAGTTCCAATCACAAGTTTTTAGTCAATCGTGGGGGTATGATGAATCATCATTTGGGTGCATCAATGAGGTCATGTCAATGCATCCCCATCAACACATATGTGTCAATGCATCCCCATTAATTCATATGTGTCAACGAAGTGTCTATGTCTGCCTATATAAATGCATGCACCCACTACATTTATGATATCAGTTAGTTAGTAGATTAACGAAGTTCTTGTAGTTTGCTTTCCCAATAGTTAGAATATTTTCTAAGTGCCCACAATAGGAGTCAAAAAGTGTATTGATCCTTATTTGAACACTAATATACCTAGACACCTCGATGTAACAACAATAAAGATGAGCTTCTTAATAAATCTTGCAACATTTGGAATTAGCTAAATATTTACCTTAATGCACTTTACTCTTAATGCAATTTACTTTTATGTACTTAGATAATTAATTACATATGATTCATTAATACACATAAGTATGACCATCCCGAACATACATTAACGCTTAGTAATCCTAGTAGTGCTTACACTTGATAACCCAGCAATGTTGTGATGTATTCAGGATGTGTATGGCTGGTGGGACTAAATACTTATGCTAGGAATTAGCTTAAGACACTAAGTAGTTATTATATTAATTAGCACTTAATCACTTTGTTTTACACTTAGGATAAAATAGATTAAAAAATAAAATTATACAAATCATGTGCCTTAGTTACACTTAACCATACCATTGTACATCCACAAGTGAAACTAAGAAGACAGCGATCAATAAGTAAGGTACAATATGGAAATGGAAATGGAAATACTTAATTATATCCTTGTGAGACCAAAAATGATGTATAGGACAATAACATTTTATAACAAGTCTTTGATATAATCATGATGGATCTTGAACACCTCATCAAGAAAATGACCTAAAATTGACACCTCCAACCTCAATAAATGTGCTAAAAGTTTTACATGAATACTATATTTAAGTTTAAAATCATTAAAGAAAGGACAATTTAGAAATATATGCTCTTCATCTTCCATTACTACATGTATAAAAAATCTGTAGATGTGTTGTTCTCTTTGAAGATTAATCCACCTCCCTATTTCAATGAATAGATAGTAAGACCCCACAAAAGCATGTGTGAGTGCCACCTTATTAACATAATATATATTTAAACATATCCTATAAACCAATGAGGTCTTAGCCTAGTGGTAAGACTCTTAATTTGAAATCTCCAAGTCATAAGTTTAATTCGAGTGGGCAATGTTGAGTTATAAAGTTTTAATTGGACTATATATCTTAGGATGTACCTATATTTCAACTATTTTAGGGTTCCAATAATTCTCCTATTTAAAATACAAGCATAATAAAATAAATAACAAAGCAAGGATCTTAGGTTCTAGATACCAAGATGTTTATAGAGTTAAAGAACATTATATTTAGGGGAAAAACTTAAGAATTTATCACATGCTAACTTTCTAACATTGCATAGCACAACAATATGTTTCTTTATTGATCTTTTAAAGTCTTATGATTGAATGAATTAAACTTCATCAATAGCTATCCCAAGCCTAGACACAAAAGGAGGAGTTCTTTAGATTTTTCATAGAGGTTAATAATGGAAAAGAACTCATGTAACCAACCCCATTCTGTTGGGACAAGGCTAGGATGATAATGATGCTACTTATGATTGAGAAAATAAAATCTTAATGTTTAAGTATCTACCATACATTAATTATACAGTGGAGTTGTAGGAAAAATTAGAGGTAAGAATAAATCTAAGTTTGTTCTTGTTATTTTTACACATAATTATCCATAGCCTATATATATATATATATATATATATCTTATTGTTGAGAAAAAACTAATAGAAAAAAATAAATTATATTCATAGGCATAGAAAATAATAAGTTTGATCATGTTAAACAACCAACCAAATGGCTCACTAAGTGTTAAGGTAAAGGCACAATGGAAAAAAAACAAAGTTAGCCTTTAAAGAGGGCAGTAGGTGTTATGTTGCTATCCTTGAAAAGCACTGCATAGCATCATCCAAGAGTCCCGAAGTAGCAACAAGAAAGGATGAACTTAAGGTAGACTATACCTCAAAACTCACAACAATTGCACACACAACATAAGTGCACATAATCCATTAGTCCAAGGTTAGTATCATAGCAAGTACATCTTATTAAACATATAAGCAACGGGACCAACAAGATACTTGTGCATACATAAATAACCAATCCCTTAAAGAGCTAAGATACATCTCTATTCTAACACATATGGCACTAAGACCTACTCCAAAAAGAAATATTATAACCCAAATGATGAGTCATGGTCTATCAAGCATAGTTATCACAGCCACAATATTGTGTACGCAATATCGCAGCCTGCATGCGATATCGCATACGCGATATCGTGGTTCCCATGTGAGCCTATAAATAAAAGGTGACACACATGGTTTTGGGCATTAGTTCTTAGATTTTATTGTAAGTTTTTAAGTTTAAGTTCCTCTCAACCCTTTCCTCCTAGTGCATGCCTGTAGTGTGGTGATTGTAATTGTACGGCATCCTTATTCGAGTGTGACGTACTTGGACATGCACATGACCAAAAATAAAGATCAAGATTACTTTACCATTGCAGCATCCACTTAGCTTAATTATTTATTTAATTTTTATTTATTTAACTATTATTCACTACTTTATTAGTTAATATCTCTTCACCCTTATCTCTTAGTAATGCAAAATGAGTACGACTTAATCACGAGCATTCAAGTGTGACTACTTGGTAACCCAGTAGCGTACTTAGGCCATGCGCTTGGTAATCCTAGTGGCAGTCATGCATGAGGTCCAAGATGTGTATGGATGATTAAGGAATAGATGCTCATCATACTTAAGCTCGCTTAGACTCTCTCTCTCTCTCTCTCTCTCTCTCTCTCCTAGTTTAATTAATATTATTTTCCATCATCCTCAGGAGTAGTAATAGTGTAGAAACACATCATACACCTCACTCTAGACTAAACCATACATGAAAAAGCTAATACTAGTCTAGGTGGGAAGACAATGAACTACAACCTATGAGTAACTATCTAAATACCACAACTAGCCCGTCTGCAAAGTTTGACCAGATTGTGCATGAAACGCTCATATTCATATGGTTGAGTGTAGGGGTACCTCACCACTCATCACAAAACTAGAGGGGTAAAGCCTCCCTAATAAGTCTACATATCCTTTTGATAAGGTTCACAAATGAATCATGGCTATGTAGTTTTATTGGTGATGGTNCAAGGTTCACAAATGAATCATGGCTATGTAGTTTTATTGGTGATGGTTAAGATAACATGAAACTTGTAAGAATTTCTAGACTCCTTTCATCCCCATTACATAGTGAAACAACCTTCAATTCATCAACAAGTCATGTTTTCTCTACTCTCCCCTGCTTGAAAGAACAACATTCTTGTATTTAATCTTGTTTGTATGTTTTTCTAAATGTGGAGAGTGTAATGTATATCAAGAAACTTTAAATAACTAGAAGCTCTTTCAGTTGTTGTAGACAAGAAGGTCTAATGGCTAGGATTACTCAACTATAAAGCACAAATATTGAACTCAACCTAGCATCTAATAAAGGCTTAGAGATGTTTGTGCAATCCAAGTTTATGAAGAACATATTTACTCTTTTTCATATAAACTATACTAACCTTTCTACCCTAAGAAAAATCTACTCGCTTGATATATGAGATGGTCCTCTACCTTTGGTAATCATACAAGAGTATAGAGTTGATCCTCTGCAACCAAGGAGAGACTATTTCATACCTTGGAGAATCTACTCCTCATGCCTAATGATAGCTTAACACTAGCATGTGTAGAGATTTTAGGATTCTAGCCTCATTGTGGCATCATCCAACTCCTTGATTAAAGATGAAAAGATACAAATTCTCTGCCTCTTAGAAGTGTTCCATCTTGAATCCACTTTTACATCATCTAGCTTGTCACACATTCACTAATTCTTTATAGGTAATATTATAACTCTTAAATACTATGACTCCCATTGGAAAGTGGTTGTGTCTAGCTAGCCATCCTTATACATCCACAAAAGTAAATAAATATGATTTTTTGTGTAGAAGTTTGTGATGAACATCTACTTATTCCTAAGAGCTTGTCATTTCTCTCAAGTATCCTCCTTCGAAAATTTGTCTTGCCAATGTACCAAGAACTTGACATTTTGATCAAGAGTGAAACCTGTGGTGCACATATTAACAATGGAATGAATCTATCATATTTTGATGATCTTAATGTTTAAAGGTCATTGGAACATAAATTTTTTTTAATTAACATCTCCTAGATGGAACTTTTTTAACATGGAGATATGAAACACGAGATGATATTTTGCTAGATATGCTGGCAACTACAAAACTTGTAAGCAACTAGGTTCAAGAGTAAGGACATCAAAGATCCATTATAGCACATTAAGAACTTTTGGCTTGCCTCCTTCTTCAATTTCATTTGCCTTGCATAATCTATTTTTAAAAGAGCACATTCTTCTACAGTTGATGAGTGGCGAGGTAC
This sequence comes from Gnetum montanum, assembly GCA_015680685.1. Lineage (NCBI taxonomy): Eukaryota > Viridiplantae > Streptophyta > Gnetopsida > Gnetales > Gnetaceae > Gnetum > Gnetum montanum. Next base: position 207,425 of record MNCI01000189.1, read on the forward strand.
CCCTACACAACCATATGAATACGAGCGTTCACACACAATCCGGTTGAACTCCACAGATGGACTAGTTGTGGTATCTAGATAGTTACATGTTGATTGCAATTCACTATCTTCCCACCTACGCTAGTATTTACTTGGTCATGTATGGTTTAGTCCAAAGTGAGGTCAATGATGTGGTCCTAAACTAGTGCTACTCATAGGTGCTACTCATGAAAGTTCGTCACCGAATAAGTGTTCGAGCCGATGGGATGAACTGTTTTTCATTAATTGCTAATGTTTGGTTTTTACCTTCAAGTTACATTGTTGATACTAAGGTATGTTCTTTTGATATGGCAGGCAATGAGATCACTTCATCCATCCATCCATCAAGTCTATGGTTTCCCTTGGCTTGGAAATGTACAGTTCCCTTCTAATAAGAACTTTAACGAACCAGTGATTGGGCATTTCTCAAACTAAGGAAGG
>MNCI01000189.1:208794-228536 GCA_015680685.1 Gnetum montanum
GAACCTAAACCGAAGCAAGGTATGCTTTACTTAATGATTCAATTACCCTTGCTAATATATGATTGTGTTGTATGTGCAGATGGCAATTATACAACAACGAAATGGATCTGAAGCAAACACTTGAAATGGAGCAACACTAAAGCAGCTATGCAAGGAGCGGAATTGATAATGCGCTTACGGATGGACAATAGAAGGCACAATCTAGGCGTTGGCAGCGACAAGACTCTTCTCTCTTCTTCTCTTCTATTCTCTTTCCTCTTTTCTCTCAGCTGCCAAATGTGGCCTGATGTCATTGTAATAAGGTGTTCACCCTTGTTGTCATGAACACCAGTTTTTGTCAAGTCTTGTAATAAAGACCCGTTCACATGTCATCCCATTAGTTCCATTTCCCCTAATAATCCCATACCTACTTGATATCATTGTAAGGAACTCGAGGACGAGTTTTCATTTAGTCATGGGGGTATGATGAGGCGCGACATGCACTGTGCCGCGATATCGCGTATGCGATATCGTGGCCACCACGATATCGCATCTTTCCCTGCGATATCGTGTACGAGATATCGCGGTCCGCCGCCATATCTATAAATAAGAGGCGGCACTCCCCTTATTTCCCATCCTGGCTAGAAGTAGCGAAGCTCTGGCAGATTGATCACTCCAAAGTTAGAATTTTCCCCATGTGCCCGCAGTAGGAGTCCTAGAGTGAACAGCTCTTTATTCGAGCAACTTGTAACCTGAACCCAAGTTGTGTACAGCAATAAAGATGAACTTGATTGGATAAACCTTGCAGCACGTGGTTTTATTTATTGTTGTTTATTTACTGCTTTCCTAGTGCGTACAAGTACGACTTGATTACGAGCGTCTACGGACGTGTACGGCTAATCAAGGAATCGGCTGCTTGTCGCAACGCGTGAGTACGACTTAACTACGAGCATTTGCTACTTGGTAACCTAGTAGCGTATTCTAGGATCTGCGCTTGGTAATCCCAGTGGTAGTCCAATGTGTATGGCTAGTTAAGGAATCGGCTGCTCATCGCTAGGCTAGAACGTGTGATAAGTACAACTTAGTTACGAGCACCCACGGGTGTGTACAGCTAGCTAAGGAATCGGCTGCTTATCACACTTAAGCTAAATAGGTGCCTCAGTACGACCACTTCGAGCACTTGCGTTACGTGTGGTGATCCCAGTAACGATTAGCGTTTGGTAAGCCACAGTTGCATAGTTCAGGGTGTGTCCGGTAAGTGGGAACGGATGCTGACGCTAGTTAATTTAGACTTAGGACATTAGTTAGAGTTAGCTTAGTTTCTCAACCCTTTCCTCTGATAGCATAGAAGATAAACCGAAAAATACCAAAAAAATCACATACCTCAGACTTGCTTAACCATACACCGTGACACTTACAAGCAAGCCTGGGAAGACAACGAACGATTAACCCCAAGTGTTTCTTGTGGTGTTAAGGCATTTAGTCTGCGGAGTTCGACCGGATCGCGTGTGCACGCTCGTATTCGTATGGTTGAGTGTAGGGGTACCTCGCCACTCATCAACAAGCATGCACATTCCTCTTGCAAAGAAATGGGTCCTTTTTGTATTCCTCTACAGTCGTTTTTTTCTATGTTCTTCTTCCTTCTTGGCCACTTATTCCATAAGTTTTTGTATTCAATGGACATGCAACTCTAAAAGTTTCCCTTAAACATAGATTCCAAGACTTTTGTGCATTTTGTTTCGGAGCCCATCTATGATGTGCCTCAATTACTTTCTTTGAGAAAAGCCACGCCCTCGACATCGGTGCAACAATGAGTAATATCTACTGAGGCCACATTAAGAGTATCATTCCCTTACTTTCATCCTTAAATCTACTTCTTCAAGTTGGACACAAGCAAATAAGTTTGGTACTTATTGTTGAAAAGTTCTAACATTGTACTCCATTGGCAAATGAAGTCTAGTTCCAACGATTGGAAGCAACTTTTAACCTCCTTAATGTGTATCCTTGGGAATAACTTTAGCTTTTATCATTCGTTCTTGATGTTTTTCAAGGCACAAGTATCATGGAAGGGTTGCATATGGTTCTACGAATCAACATTGCAGCCTCCCTCAAATCTAAGAATATTGGTCATGCACAACCACTTGATGTAGCTTTGATTTTAATGTTTAGTTGGGGTTTGAACAACTTCCCTAATTTTGATCAAACTTTGAATTATTAACAAAGGTTCATTGTTGTCTTCTAGTTCATCATAAACATGATCTCTTTTGTGTTTCCTTTTGGTGTTTCCTTTCATGTTTGTGGTCTCAGTGTCTATCACTTTCTCTGTCTTTGTCTCCATCCCTGTCTTTGTCAAGTTGCCTATCATGACCTCTATTTGCAACTCTTCCTCCTAGTCTATGTTCATCCTCATCAAAGATGACTGATAAGGATGAGGAAGAAGATGGAGAACTAGAAGATCCATGTCAAATTACTCTCCTTCTATGACCCTCATGATGATCTCTCCTTTGCCAAATGAAGGACCTAGGCTTGAAGGCCCTTTATGTATTAAGGCCTATCCCACCTTTTTCTAGGTTGCTTGCTAAGGTAGAGCATAGCCATGGGTTGCCTAATTCATCAATTTTGAAGACAGGTGGTTGTTGGCAATAGGATGTCTCTAATCAATAATCAATATCTTCCTTCTCTAATAAGATGTTAATGGGATGGTAGAATGCTTGTCCTTGTTAAATTCATGATGGATCTCCATAAAAAAATGTTGTCTATGTTGGGCTTTAATGCACTTATAAAGTATGGACATGTAATTGTGCACCCAATACTCATTTGTCATAAACTTCGATGTATTTTTCATTAATGCAACTATGAGCATTGATGGAGTTGCTCTATCAAGTAACAATACAATGATACCTTACGAGTCCCACCATATCATTTCTTCATCCTGGTGAAAGATAAAGACAAATTTCGAATAACAAGGATATGGATGACTGTAAATGAATTTCACTTGATATGGTACATTACATCATCATAATCACAATTGGTTTTATCATCACCCCTTGCAATGTTATTTGCAGGAGGTGGAGAATCAACCCTGTAAGAAGCAGACATGATTAATTAGTATATCTAATAATATAGATTATACTTAAAAGATAAATCATTAAAATCTTGCATAACGATTATGTATGATATAACTTTCTAGACTACTAGCACCATGTCCAACAATGACATCAAATGATGTGGAGTGAGTATGGCTAATGCTCCAGGATACAATCTACAAGCATCACTGTAGACAATGTCATATTTTGTAGATAGTACTACTATTAGCATTCGGGAGGTTATTCAATAATCACATATCGTTATCTTCCCACTTGGACTAGTGATGGCTCTAATGTGTGTAGCTTAATCCAAAGTTAGACACATGATTGTGATGTTTTTCAGCCATTTAATTAAACTAATTGAAAATATGGAAATTAATTAATTACCATAATTAACTAAAGAGTATATTTTATTTTGGCTTAAGAGCAATGAGTGTCCATTCCCAATTTACTGTACATGGCTTGAACTCATGCAACCACTTCTAAGATTACCAAGAATTATTCTACTAGATGACCCAAGTAACAACACTACTGGGATTACCAAGCCATTATGTGTTTATGCTCGAAGTCAATCGCACTCATTAAGTCAAACTCTTACAGTTTCACTTCATGATGTCATTAATGCACTCATTCCTAGAGCAAATCTATCTAAGTGCTACAATCATAAGGAATCAATCTCAATCTTGATTGCTACTACAAAAACAAGATCATGAAATGAAACTTTAAAAATTTAGTTACCTATTGTATTAAGTGGGTAGTATTTATCGACAAAATGATAAATGGGATATTACATATGCCTCACTTATTTCTACTAAGAATCATGAAGTGAAACTGTAAGAGTTTGGTTACCTATTGCATTAATGACATCATTAATGCATATGCAAAATATCGCATTAAAACCTATCATATCAAAGCCTATTAATAATGTGTCTATTTGATGCAAGAGGACATGAATATTTCTAAGAATTGGGTTCATGTAAATATCTAAGAATTAGATCCTTTTACGGATTTTTTTTATTTATAACAAAATACTATCAAGTAAAATTGAAAAGACCCTTACCACTAAGTAAACACCTCAGTGTTATCCAGTTTTAACGTATTTTCACAGTTTTTATTTTTACTTAATTTCTTTTTATCTACTGATGGATTGTTCTTTGACAAGTAGCATGGTAACTATTACATCGATCTTTCTACTCTCTTAACTAGTGAAAATAAATGCTTGCAATTTTATATGATTTAGATTAATGAAGCTAAACTCGTCCCTCGTGTTGTTTACCGGTTTTCCGCTCGTGTGTGAAGTAGCAAAAAGAAAGCCACAGCATGCAACATTTCGGGAAAAAAAATTCTGACAAATGTTATGTCCAGCATCATTGTTTCCAAGACAAGAAAATGCCTTTGAGCAATGCAATCGCTGGACATATCCGAGAAAATGACTGGTTGTCAAATAATAGATCGTGTCCAATTTTGATTTTTTTTTTATTTTTCTAATTGCGCTGCCTAATCAAATTTGTAGCTGCAACGTGTTTAAAGTAGCAAAAAGAAAGACACGGCATGCTAGAAAAAAATTTAAACAAATGTCATCTCCGGCATCATTGTTTCCAAGACAAGAAAATGTGATCTTAAGCATCATTATTTTACAAGAACAATAATCTTAATCAATGCAATCTTTGGAATCATTGGACCTGTATGAGAAAATGATCAAGTTAGCTTGTCAAACAACAGATCGTTTAGAATTTTGATTTGTCCTTTTTAATTTTTTTTACTGCGCTGCCTAATCAAATTTGTAGCTGCAACGCTATACATTTGATATGCTCAACCAGCCTTGAAAATGCAAAATTTTTCCTGAGTTTTGGCTTTTGTATCTGCACGCTTAATTTAGCATTAAATTATGCAATTGCCAATGAAGAGCAATATTCCTAACATGTTCAAGGTGGGCCAATTCTTTATTTTAAGCCATGGCCTTTTCTGCTTCGGCTTCTTTTTCCTTCAAACGAACAAGAGCATTACGGGCCGCTAGCTTCTGGGCCATCTTTTTTTGAGGGTTTTGGGCAACTCCTATCAGAACCTTATCAACGTACACCTCCACAGTAACCATATTTGCAGTTCTGGAAGCCTTGTACTCTAAAGCCTCAGCCTGCTGTTGACATCTCTCTTGAAGCTCACGAACCGGATGCATGGGAAGTGTATCTGGAGTTACCATTGGCTGCAGCAGAGGTTGAAACACCTAAGAAGACAAAGAACAGATTAATAGACATTTCTTAGATCATACACTTCCAATTTCATGAACAATATGTCCTTGTGAAACCTACCTCCCACACTCTAGCTGTGTCCAGTCCATTGTCCAATAAAATTGCACCTGCAATGGATTCCACTATATCTCCAAGAACCTTCGGTGCTTTGAAGTCCCCGAGACCAAAGGAATTTATACCTGGTTTGTCCAGTTCGGCTTGAATGTCTTTCACGAAGTCTCTAATCTGCAAGCATTTATGGATCGTAAAAATTTCTCAGCTATGCATGTATGGTAGACCCAAAACCATAAAGACTGTTTGCTTGTTAAGTAGCAATTATCACCTGTGCATCTAGTGCCGTTGAGCCATGTCTGACATGCAAATGAAGTTTATGTTTGACAGCAACTCGGGCAAAGTTCTCATTGTTGACAGCTGCAGCACGCAGATCGGTAAGGCATCCTGGAGGAAGATCGGTATATGTGAAAAAGAGATGTCTTGTTATGAGATGATCCAAAACCGCATCTCCGACAAATTCCAGGCGCTGGTAACAGGATACCCCAGAAGAGGGGCGCGATGCATGGGTAATGCCTTCAACCAGCAAGCTCTTCTCATCGAACTTATAGTTCAAGGATTCTTCAAGCTTTTCAAAATCAATGCTTCTCATTACAGACTCCGGCACTTTGCATCCTTTCCTGGCAAGTTCTCCATCCCCAGGATCATACTGGGTAGGAATTCCTATCCAATTCATAAGGTGAGCAGCTGCATTTTTCCCACCTTCGACATAATAAATACCGATCAAAGCCTCCACTACGTCGGCCAGAGTCTTACTGGAAAGAACCCTGTAACAACTTGAATCCCCTTCAATTTCCCCTTCCTCCATTGGCTCGATCTCATCCTCATAATCAGCATATTTTTCACTAGCCGGCTGCTCTTCGTTTTCTGTCTTGTCTGAGTAGCTGTCCGAGTCATTTGTATCCTCGTCGAACACAGGAAGCACTCCTGGAGCAGCCCATCTCGATGGAGCAAAACGATCGGCCTGAATGTATGCCTGCAACCCTTTGTCAAGTGCATATTGATAGAGCACAACATTGCTTACTGTTTGTTGTCTCATTCGAGTAAGCTGACCTTCGTGTTTCTGAGGATACTTGAGAAACAAGCATCTGCTGACAACCCACTTCAAGTAGGCATCCCCTAGCAGCTCTGCCCTCTCGTAACAAAATGTTTCCTGACACGACGCGGAAGTCAAAGCTTCCAGGATCTACCAAAGACATATTACGAAATTAATTAGCAGGTAGGAAGAGGCAGTTCACCAGAACCCATATTAATTAATGAAATAAAGTGAAGTGACATACTTTTAAAGATGGAATTGGATAGTTTATCTCATGCTTTAACTGAATTGCAAGAAGCATGCTTTCAACTCTCCTCATTACCGATGGCAATCTCTGCGCTCCTCTTACAAGTGATCCCGGCAAAGGATGAACCAAGCACAGTTCTGGCGGAAGCATTACATAGTAGGTCTTGTCCTGATTATCATCTACGCAACCTGCAGAAGACATACTTTCAATCAAGTATACAAGTTAGGAATCACAACCATGTAGAGAAAACGAGTTAAATGTGGTAAGGAGCTTGTTACCCTCAGTTGTTTCAAATCTCGGGGAAAGCAAGTTCTTGCAGTATGAGACACCCCGCCCTCTTATAAGAGGCTGCTTCTTACACTTCAGTTCAACTCCATACCTGGATAATTTGTAAGAATAAGATCATATGATGCCGTGGGAAGTTCAGCAACGTAATGCGATCACTAAATTAATACAAAATTTGTACATACTTCTGTTTGTAATAATCTGCATATGAACTGTATTCTAGAGGACCCAAATATCCCTCTTTCCTAGGGAAAGAACTCTCTGCATTCATTTCAGACCGGATTGAATCTACATAAAACCTCTTCCCTGAATGAGCAGCAGTAACTATTTTACCTAGTAGCTTTTCTATTTCAATATATCCATCTGCTATCAGTAACTTCCCTGGTGGGGGTTCATTATCAAGCTGGCCCACTGTGTCACGCGAGGGAACTAACCCTGATGCTTTTACTGCATCAAACTGGGCAACGGCCCCTCTGATTCCATAAGTTGGGTGTGATTTTTGGCCAAAAGCCATCCCAAAACGCAATTTCCTAAATCCATACTCTCGACGGTCTCCACCAAGAGTCCGTTCATCTGTACCTAGGTAAACGTCTGGACGAGCCCTGTGGAGGGGGTTATTCCAAGCATCAGTATTTAGAACCTGATCAATAAGATGCCAGTCTATTTCGTGGAATGGATTTGAGCCAGCTTCAGCTGCCAATGGAGCAAACAGGTATGCTTTAGCAGGATCCCATGGGGTCGTGGCTGGATCAACATTGACATCAAGGACTATACTCATAAGCCTCACATGAAAGCTTTTCAACGCCACCAACTGCAAAAACAAGAATTCTCATGAAAACCAAATAATATATTTACAAAATACGACATATGATAAAAGCATGCAAAGCTCTATCAGACAACCTTGGACTCAGTGATCTGGACAGCGCCTCCGTAATCAAGAGAGGCCTTTGTGATCATAGTTCTTGCTATGAAAAGATCCATTGCCATTAATAAAACCTGCAATCGAAAAGATTTTGTCCATCATCCTTTTAAATCGTTCAACAAAAAATATTTCCAACAATTCTTGGTAAAAACAACATTTCCCAAACAAATAACCGGCCTCAAGATCTAGCTCACTGCCAAATAGCACTGCAAAATCTGTAGTTTGTGTTAAAAATGGATCCTTCGTAAATCCACGATTCTCACTTTTAATCTTGTACAAAAAGAGTGTAACCACTTTAGATGGGTCAGTTTGACCGTTGTTTCCAGTAAGTATCCAGTCTCCCTGGAATGTAGAAAAATCAACAACTTTAGAGTTTCATTTAAAAGCTCTATGCTGGTTAATGAAAAAGCTTGAAGATTACTGTAACAGCTATTACATCCATATTTTTTCAAGCGTTTGTAATTTAAGAGGCACAAGATACGTCCCAAAAAATATAACAATTGAATGAAATAGGATGTTGTGAAAAGTTGATGAAATAATCATCAAACAGCAACCCGTAGACCGTATAACACTTCATGACACCATGTTAAACATACGAAACAGTAGGGGCAAGAAACAAAAACGAAATCGATTCAACTGATTTAGTTGCAGGTTTTTAAAGTAAGATTAAAATGTAGAAAATAGGGTAGCTTTCCGAGAAAAAATACCAAGACAGTTTTTTGTAGTTCCTTGTAATAAAATTCAAGTTAATAGATTTTTTTAAGGAACCGAACGAAATTGAAATTTCTACGAAAAGGAAATAAAGCAAATCGAGGAAAAACTTAGAATTAAACTTAACACCTATAATTATTATAACATTCGTCCTACCACAAAGCCAACAATGCACTGTTGTTAAAAAATTTGTTTCGACACATGTCTAGAAGATTTTATCCGTCTCACCACTGCCTGGGCAGCGCTCTCCACGTAGGACCAGTGAATATACCATATTATGACATATCCTGCATATCAGAAGATACCTAGATTCCTGCACTTTATGAAGTTTCATTGGAAGGTTTTGATATGCATAACACTTATGATCATTCTGATGGAATGTTTCAACACAAATCCAGTATTCAATGTTAACATACTTGCAAACCATCCAAAAGCTTGGAATGTAATTCTAGTATGTCATAAAGTTTTAAGATCAATGCATTCTAGTCAAGTGCTTCACATAGTTTGAATTTTGAAATATATTCCACCAATTTGCCGCAAGATTGTTCAAAATTAAGGGCAATGGAAACTTTGAAACTCTTTATTTTACAGTTTTCATGCTGCAAACTGAATTTTCTCCTCTGTAAATATTGTACTGTTGTATGCATCTAGAAATGATTCTAGGGGAAATGCATTAAGCTAGCCACCATGCAAACATGGCGTGAAGTAAAGATCTGAGAATGCAGTCAGAAGCAGAAAATTACATGAACTACAATGATTTGATTTTGGCAAAAATATCTCAGTACCTCAAGAATTTTTGCAACTCCTTCTGGATAAAACTCCCTGTGTCGAGCAGTACCTGGAAGAGGCTCCCCTTCTTCAGGTTTATCAACCTTCTCCCCTTCATCATCACCGCTTCCCTTGTCTGGCAAAAGCATATCCGTGAATGCCCCCATTTCATGCAGCTGTTTGCAAGCTTCCAGACACACTGCCTATGAAATAATAAAAGTTGGCAAAGGTACATTTTTATCCATCAGCATAAACTATGTGTTAGAAAGTAGTTGCATAATTCTCTTTTCCTAATTTTATTTTAAAAACAAATCAACTCTAGACCATGTACCGCTAACGACAACGCTAATGACTAGCTCCTTTTCTAGGAGCAATCACAGTCATGACAATATTATGGTAACCCTGCTAGAAATTTTTGCTAATTCACTAAGCACAGTAAAGCCCAATCCATCTAGAATATTTCAACAGGATTTTAGAAATTAAATTTGATAACTGAACTTATCGCTGACAATTTTTTTCCTTTGGTTTGAACCTGTTCAGGAACAACGACTACATAGGCCACTCTCTACAACCAGCGGCAGCTGCACACACACTACAAAGGAATCGCAACCTCCTATTTATTTCTTAGGATGATCTCTTTGAGGACCAATTTTATGAGGTCATTTTTCCGTAATGATCTCCATACTTTTTCTTTTTACAGTATTCTCTTTTTTTAATTTTCTTTGTACTGGATATAATTTATTTTTTAAAATAAGGCTTCACTTTCATTTTCAGTTTCAAAATAACTGCCTGTAACTTTAAAAAAGAAACCACCTTTTTGTTAAAGGGACCTCGTTGTCACATACAGCTTCACTCATATGCAACATTGCACTGCCAAACCTTTCACATTCTCATTGATCTTTAGCCTTTTAAGTAGCTGCACTATATTTTGTAAAGATTTTATTGCCTTCCATCATTTGATTAATTAATTTAAAGGTGTTCTTTTCTGATCAGTTTAAAAAAAATTTCAAATTTTGCAATTCTTAGTAAGTTAAAAATCACAACAACAAAATTAAGTAAAACTGAAGTACCTGTTGTGCCTCACGCCTAGAACTACAAACAGGCCCTTCAAGCTTTTCAAAAGGGGCATTGCAAGGCAGCTGCAGCTCACACGAGTACTCAACAGAACCCCCTGCCTTATTATGCTGGTTCATGATGAAGTTCGGTTTTAAATTTGAGTACCTAGAAAAGTTAGGCATATCGATTAAACCGGGCATGGATGGCAAAAGAATAAATAAATAATGAAAAAAGTAATTGTATCAAACATACCTATCACTTGGCAGCTGAGAACAATAGAAATGGATAAGCCCTACAGCAGAGTTCAAACTTACAGTGGCACCAGTACTGGGAACCTGGTATATAGCACCTGGCGGTGTTTCTTGTGAAGTAAACTTGGACACATCTTTGAGATGACTAAGGTCAGTTCTTTCGATAGCCTCCTTGCGCAAGGTCTCTTCGCTATTTCTTGCATTTCTAAGGAAGGCTTCATGTGACAAGTTGCCTCTGTAAAAAATATAAAAATTATGAGAATGTATAGCACAAAAGCTTGCATACAGAGACCACAAAAGCCTACTGACTGAACATAGAAATTAAAATCGTGCCTTTCAAGCATCAAGATGTAATCTGAACCGGGTTTCCGAGCACGTCCTCTGGATTGTATATATGCCAGTACAGTTTTCGCAAGGTCAAACCATATTACAACATTGCACTGCCTAATGTCAAGACCTTCCTCTGCCACGCTTGTGGCTACCAGCAATGTTACCTAGCATCGCAAACATAGTTCAGCCCTGCAAAAACACAATTACCAATTCAAGTGTAAAAAATTCCTAAGAAACACTTTATTTTGAATTACCCGCCCATCTCTAAATTTTGAAATTGTTTCGTTCATCTGTCGTGTCCGCATTTCCTGATTGTTATTGTGCCCAATCAGACTTGCGCATTTGATGAAATTTAATGAGGGCAACTCCGCAAAAACCTATCCATTTGATATTATGGTTCAGAAACACATCCTTATTAGATAGTTGTCCGGAAACATTGCCATTTAGAGATGATGAATACCAGAAAAATCACACATTGTGGTACAAACCTTCGGCAAAACAAGCGCAGACACAACTCGCTCGACAAATACAATGGCACGGAAATCTTCGGTGTGTTGATACTTTAAAAGGATTTTAATTAATGATTGTACTTTGGGAGTAACTTTACCATCTGCTACAGCAGCCCCAATAACCTCATCAACGTGTTCACCACCAGAAACGACTGCACACACCGACTGGTTCATAAGCTAACCATAACGCTACACTTGTTTCTAATTTGTTTTTTAAGAAAGAGAAAAACAAGCATGTCACCAAAAACAAACATAATTTGCACAAAGTATGTTTACCACCTTTGGAATCAACAAGTTCGCCCTCTTCTACTTCATCTCTGGATCCTTCCTCTGACGGAAGGCTCTGATCCTGTTCTTCAGAAGGATTGTTATTACAGGATACTGCTCCTTCTGCCAATTCACACTGTAAGAGAGAAACAACTCTTTTCAAATATGATTCTTGAAACTTCACATCCAGTTGATGATTTGCCCTTTCAGCATTCTGTAAAGCTGTCAAAAATGACTGGGAAACCTAAAATCACGGGTGAAACCAATTAAAACACAGCACAGTACGCAAACATAGAAATTTTTCACTAAGAGTCAAAAATAGAAGGATTAGTAATAATCTTCTCCATGCAAATAATTAGCTACCTTGTATGCACACCATTGTCCAAGTTCATCAAGAGCATACTTTATAGCCCTTAACTTTTGTACTAAATGGGCAGCGCCGTCACTCTCTGTTCTTTCTGACACGCCATAAACAAGCCATTCCTCTTCTTTGTAGCCTGCATCTCTTGCTCCCATTAACTGCCACTTGCTCCTCTTAGAACTGGAATGGGCAGCTTTTTCTACTTCTGCTTCCATTTGTTTTATTTGTTCATGTAAAGACCACAATATGGCTGCTTTGTCATATTCTACCACAACTTCTAGAGGCATGGGAACATGCTTTTCAAGCTCCTTTCGATCTTTAATTGTGCATACAATGGAATCTAGTTTGCTTTCTAGATTCCTTATTTTTATGGCACAGTCTTCTTGATTTGATACTCCTGCATTGCAGACACCACAGAAACTAGGTTATTCACCTACTTCAATAACGCCCATAACAGAATAAGTCGCAAAGCAACCTACCTTTTAAGTTGACAGGGGACGCTGTCATGCCAAATACAGCAGGCCTTTTTTCCTTTGTAGTAGTATGATAGAATTCTGACATTACTAATGAATATGGATGTTTTTTCACGGCATGATGACATTCGTCAAGAATAAGCAGATGAATGGCTTCCATTTTTATAATGCTATGCCGCAAAATATTCAGAAGAATTTGTGCAGTCATAACCAGCACCTGTAAGTACAAAAATGGCATGGCATAAAACACATTAAAGTCAAAAAATGCATTAAGTCACAAGGAGTGAGGCAGTATAGAAATACTCTTTGACCCTGATAGAATTTTATTTCCGTGAACTCATAGTCATCAAAAAGAAATTTCAATTAGAGATGATTAGCATTGGCTGATAAGAACACATTGTTATACAAAATTAAGCTTTAAAATAATGTTCTAACCCTCAAAGAGATCGATTAAAAGAGCAGAATCAAGCAACAGCATATGAGTATGAAAACAATCAACATCTATGAAATAAAATGGCATACCTCCCTTGACTCAAACTCCCTTTGCCATCTTCGTGCATCCCAAAAATCTTGACCCATCTCTCCACAGTAGTGTCCAACATTGAACCGGGTCTTGTTCCGGATCACCTCCGCTTGCTGACAAGTCAAAAGAAACAACAAAATGGTATAATTATCCGCGTTAGTTGTAAGGCAATAATCCTTACTGGCCAATCAGAAATTCGTTAAGGCATTAGTAAGCAAATTCAATGACCTCCAAGCGCACTATAAAGAGAATAGTGCGGGACTTCTGTACCTACCTGATAAACTAAAGGAACTTTTGGAACTAAGAATACAGCCAGCATTCTTTTGTTCTCCTCGCGCATTTTATAGCAAACACTTTTCATCAAAAGAACAGCAATAAGGGTTTTTCCTGCACCTGTTTCAAGAAATGCGATAGTATTCTTTACTTTTGCCTGCTCTAAAACTTCAATCTGATAACCCCGTGCCTGATCTTCCGGGGCAATTTCTCGATGTTCATCTGAAGCATTTTCAGAGGGCGAAGTTTGCTTGGAAGGTGAATCCTTTTCTTTCAACCTAGCTCTTTCCCTTTCCGCAACGGCATCCCTGCTACCATAATGAAAACCCATTTTCCCGGACTTATCTTTTTCCCAATATCCTCGTCGTCCTTCTCTGTCCCTTCTATCATCCCTGGTGCGTCCGTCGTACTCCTTTTCCCATTCCCGATCCCTCTTTCTGTCAATCCTTCCTCTGTCTCCAGAATCGCAGACCCTAACTGTTGGAAACAACTAACTGAAGCGGTAGATCACAGCAATGAACTAGCAGTTGCTTATTCATGAACTGCACTTTTCCTTTCTATTGTCCGATAGTTTTTTTCCAATTTTGTAACCTGGCGTCATAAATCGTCAAAGTTAAGAGTTCTCCCATTGCATGAGAGAGAGGCTTCTTCTTATTCTCTCCTTGTGATGAAGAGAGAAGCTTGTTATTTCCATTGTTGATAATAAGATTTTTCTGCAATTACCTGTCGGCCAACTGCTCTTTATTTTCATCTCATTTCATATTTTGCTGCCAGATCTGCTAACAGTGGTATCGAAGCTTTCAGGTTCATAGTCCGAGGAAGTGTTGCAAATCGTACATACCAATTTTTCAAAATGGCTGGCAAATACGAAATAGAGAAGTTCAATGGAAGCAACTTCACATTGTGGAAAATAACGATACAGGCAATTCTGTGTAAAGATAATTGCCTGGCAGCGATTGGAGCAAGGCCGCAAGAGGTCACGGATGATGACAAGTGGAATGAAATGGATGGAAATGCTATTGCTAATTTACACTTAGCATTGGCAGATGGAGTTCTTTTAAGTATTGCAGAAAAGAAGACGGCAAAGGAAATATGGGACACTCTGACCAAGCTATACGAGGCTAAATCACTCCACAACAAAATCTTCTTAAAGAGAAAATCTTCGTATGGCAGAAACCTCATCGGTAACTGACCATATCAACACCCTAAATACTTTATTTGCTCAACTCACATCGTTGGGCTATAAAGTAGATGCAGGTGAACGTGCAGAAATTCTACTTCAAAGTCTACCTGATTCATATGATCAACTCATCATCAACTTGACCAACAATGTCCTTATGGATGATCTTGTCTTTGACGAGGTTGCACCTGCAGTTCTTGAAGAAGAAAGTCGATGCAAGAATAAGGAAGATAGGTTGGCAAACAAGGTGGAGGCCTTAACAATGGTGAGAGGAAGATCCATGGAACGTAATTCCAAGTGGAACCAAATTCATCGTAGATCCAAGTCAAGAAGTAGAAAGAAAATCATCACTTGCTACAACTGTGGCAAAATAGGACACCTAAAGAAGTGTTGGAGCAAGAAGAGAAATGAAAAGAATCCTCAAGGGAATGTGGCAAGTACCTTATATGACGGTGATGTTCTATACAGTGAGGCAACTATTGCTGAAGGCAGACAAAAGCTCATTGATGCTTGGATCTTGGATTCAGGAGCAACATGGCACATGACCTCTCGAAGAGAATGGTTTTATCACTACAAACCAATCTCAGAAGGATCTGTGTACATGGGAAATGATCATGCTTTGAAAATCGTTGGTATTGGTACTGTCAAGATAAAGATGTATGATGGCACTATTCGCACCATACAAGAGGTACGACATGTGGAGGGCCTGAAGAAAAATCTACTGTCTTTAGGACAACTAAATGATGTTGGGTGCAAAACTCGTATAGAGAATAACATCCTGAAGATTACCAAAGGTGCGCTTGTGGTAATGAAGGCAGAAAAGGTTGCTGCAAATCTGTACATGCTTATGGGGAACACACATTAAGTGGGAGAGTCTTCTGTTGCATCAACTAGTTTGGAAGAAGAATCGACGATGTTGTGGCATCGAAAGCTTGGTCATATGTCAGAACAAGGTTTGTAGATTCTCTCTAAACAGAAACTACTTTTTGGGCTCAATTCGGTTTGTTTACCATTTTGTGAGCATTATGTTACTAGTAAGCAACACAGATTAAAGTTTAGCACATCAACTGCTAAAAGTAGAGGCATTTTGGACTTGCTGCACTCTGATGTTTGGCAAGCACCAGTGACTTCCCTAGGAGGAGCAAGATACTTTGTATCTTTCATTGATAATTTCTCCAGGAGATGTTGGGTGTACCCAATCAAAAGAAAGGCAGATGTCTTTTCAGTCTTCAAAGTTTTTAAAGCGCAAGTAGAACTTGAGTCCGAACAAAGGATCAAGTGTCTAAGGACAGATAATGGAGGAGAATATAAAACTGATGCATTTAATGCATCTTGTCAATAAAAAGGCATTAAGAGGTAGTTCACAGTGGCACACACTCCTCAACAAAATGGAGTGGCAAAACAGATGAATAGAACCTTGTTGGAAAAAACAAGATCAATGTTGAAAGCTGCAGATCTAACCAAGTCTTTTTGGGCAGAAGCAGTTAATACGGCCTGCTATTTAATCAATCAGTCTCCATCAACTGCGATTGATCTAAAAACACCAATAGAAATGTGGACTGGTAAGCCAGCTGTTTATTCTCATCTCCATACATTTGGAAGTTCTGTGTATGTGATGTACAGTGACCAAGAAAGATCAAAGTTGGACCCAAAGTCCAGGAAATGTATCTTCTTAGGGTATGCTGATGGAGTTAAGGGGTATCGCCTGTGGGATCCCACTACCCGCAAGGTTGTCATCAGCAGAGATGTGATATTTGTAGAAGATAAAATGCAAGAGAAGGGAGATGCTAGCACTTCAAAGGAGAATTCAGAGACTACTAAAATTCAGGTAGAAGATAAGACAAAAGTTGAAGATCCAGTTCCTTTTGAAGCAACATCAATGTGTGAAGAGACAGGACCAGTCAAGTTTGAAGCTAATGAAGTTCGTCGGTCATCTCGGGTAAAAAGATCACCAACTTGGCACTCAGATTATGTTACTGAAAGTAATGTTGCATATTGCCTTTTAACGGAGGATGGAGAGCCCTCAACTTTACATGAAGCTCTCAAAAGTCCAGATGTGTCTTTGTGGATGGTAGCAATGCAAGAGGAGATTGAAGCTTTACACAAAAACAAGACATGGGATCTTGTTACACTACCACAAGGAAGAAAGGCTATTGGAAACAAATGGGTCTACAAGATCAAACGTGATAGTAATGACCAAGTGGAGCGATATCGTGCAAGATTGGTGGTAAAGGGATATGCTCAAAAAGAAGGAATTGACTTCAATGAGATATTTTCTCCTGTGGTTAGACTTACAACAGTCAGAGTAGTCCTAGCAATGTGTGCTACATTTGATCTACATCTAGAACAACTAGATGTGAAAACTGCTTTTCTGCATGGAGATCTTGAAGAAGAGATTTATATGCTCCAACCAGAAGGTTTTGTAGAAGAAGGCAAAGAGAACTTGGTTTGCAGGTTGAACAAATCTCTGTACGGTCTCAAACAGGCACCAAGGTGTTGGTACAAGAGATTTGACTCGTATATCATGAGCCTTGGGTACAATAGACTCAATGCAGACCCTTGTACGTATTTCAAGAGGTTTGATGAAGATTTCATCATTTTGCTATTGTATGTGGATGACATGTTGGTTGTAGGTCCCAACAAAGAGCAAATCCAAGAATTGAAGGCACAGTTGGCTAGGGAATTTGATATGAAAGACTTGGGACCAGCAAACAAGATTCTAGGGATGCAAATTCACCGAGACAGAAATAACAAGAAGATTTGGCTTTCTCAGAAAAATTACTTGGGTAAGATCTTGCGACGCTTCAACATGCAAGATTGTAAGCCAATTTCTACCCCACTTCCTGTTAATTTCAAATTATCCTCCGAGATGTGTCCTAGCACTGAAGTAGAGAGGAATGCGATGTCTCGCATACCATATGCATCAGCAGTGGGAAGCCTAATGTTTGCTATGATTTGTACAAGACCAGACATTGCACAAGCAGTGGGAGTAGTCAGTCGGTACATGGCAAACCCTGGACGAGAGCATTGGAGTACTGTTAAGAGAATCCTGAGATACATTAAGGGTACCTCAGATGTTGCATTATGTTATGGAGGATCTGAATTTACTATTAAAGGTTATGTGGATTCAGATTTTGCAGGTGATCCAGATAAAAGAAAATCTACTACAGGTTATGTGCTTACACTTGCAGGAGGAGCTATTAGCTGGGTATCAAGATTGCAAACAGTAGTCGCATTATCTACAACAGAAGCAGAATACATGGCAACTGCCCAAGCTTGCAAGGAAGCAATTTGGATTCAAAGGTTGTCAAAGGAGCTTGGACACAAACAGGAGAAGATTTCTTTGTTTTGTGATAATCAAAGCACCTTACATATTGCAAAGAATCCAGCTTTTCATTCTAGGACTAAACACATAAGTGTACAATTTCACTTTGTTCGTAACGTAGTAGAAAATGGAAGTGTGGCTATGCAGAAGATACACACCAAGGATAATCTTGCAAATGTTCTGACCAAGCCGATTAACATGGACAAGTTTTCCTGGAGTAGATCCTCATATGGCCTAGCAATAACATAGAATGATCAGGTAGAAAGGATGGTGTGAAGATATGATTGATCCTTAATCAAAATCTCCAAGTGAGAGATTGTTGGAAACAACTAACTGAAGCAGTAGATCACAGCAATGAACTAGCAGTTGCTTATTCATGAACTGCACTTTCCCTTTCTATTGTTCATGAACTGCACTTTCCCTTTCTATTGTCCGATAGTTTTTTTAATTTTCCTTAAAGATAACATAAGACTTTTAAAGGTGTTGTGAAGTTCTATTTCAGTTAATTTTTTATGTTTCCAATTTTGTAACCCGGTGTGGCTATTTAAGTCTGCCCGGTGATCCGTCATAAATCATCAGAGTTAAGAGTTCTCCCATTGCATGAGAAAGAGGCTTCTTCTTATTCTCTCCTTGTGATGAAGGGAGAAACTTGTTATTTCCATTGTTGATAATAAGATTTTTCTGCAATTAGCTGTCATCCAACTGCTCTTTATTTTCATCTCATTTCATATTTTGCTGCCAGATCTGCTAACACTAACTCCAAAATTCCTTTCATGACTAGTGTCTCTACTGCGCTTGCATCTTCCATCCATGTCTCCATGACTATCGATGGATCCTGACCTCTCCCTCTTGGTGCCACAGTAACTCTGCCGTCTTTCTTCTTCATAGTATCGCTTCTTCATAGTATCGCGCCGCCGGCTCCATGATAACGAACACCAAAACGACAGGTTACCTACGAAAGCAAACGACCGAATCAGTATCACTTTTAAGTAGACTGAAGTTCAGCACATTAGCCCTAGTTTTAGAAATTTCCATATCAAAGTACCACGGCTGCCGACACAGGTGAAGGATTACCCCTGCAAACGGGCCACAAAATTCTGAAAAAGCTAAAATAAAGCTATTTTAATTTTGTTATTCACTGCACTTTCCTTAATCATGCTGGTTGCTGCCAAAGGGAGCGGCAGCTACTAACTGTATCAGACAAGCAGAATCAAATCGTTTTCGTTAGAAAGCTAAGGAAAGAGCATCTAAATACGGCTACAGTTAAAATTCAGCTCATCCTGAGAGCTCAGAAAAAACGAAGCATCTGAAAATTACTTGCAGCACACAAAGCAGTTCAAGCATTTTCCATTTGTTCGAACTCGGAATAAAGCAACCGAAGCAGTTAAGCATTTAGGAAAAGAAAAACAAGGAAAGGCTCACTTACCCTAACACAGAAAGAGGCACGCGTTGCAGCTGCTACACACAAACAAACTTCGCACCAAAATCAAAAAATGCAAAACAGAAAAAGTTTCAAATTCAAAGGCGGAGGCGGCAGCAGCCATGATCACCCATAAACAGCCGATCGGAAGCGTGCAGAGGCGCTCGTCAAAAGCTGCTGCGGAAGAATCCTCGAGGAATCATACCATAAAGGTTCCATCGTCATCGATCAACATCAGCGGCAGCATAAGGAAAAACATTTATGGTATGATCGATCGGAGATTCGCCCGCAGACGGAGAGTTTTGCTCCGTTTCTCCGAAATTCAGCCGCGCACCAATAAATCAAGCAAAACAAAGCCGAAATCGCAACCAGCAGCACAACAACTCCCGCGCAAGAACAAGACAACAACAGGAGAGAGAGAGAAACCAGGCCAGTCTGGC
>MNCI01000193.1:0-15759 GCA_015680685.1 Gnetum montanum
GCGTACGCGATATCGCAGGAGAAGATGCGATATCGCGGCAGCCGCAATATCGCGTACGCGATATCGCGGCCTAGTGCAAGTCGCGTCTCATCATTTATGAACTCATCGAATTGGAAATGTAAATCCAAAAATATGGACCTTAAGGAAACTCTGCCATGTTAGCTTCTATATAATGCTAGTTTATAGGACCCAAAATTGGTTCTACAAAGTAAAGCCTAAACTAGTTCTACAAGGCATGTTGAGATAAACAAAGCTCATCTTAGATCCACCAAGGATTATGAGCTTCATATGCTCCCATTTTTTTTATATTTTAATATAGCTTAGCATACAATATGGCTTATAGAACCAAAATCTAGTTCTATGAATGAATTCTTTGATCAAATTTCCATGTCAGATCTTCTATAGAATGAAACTGTAGAATAGAAATTGGACTCTATAAGCAAGCTAAAAACTGGTTCTACAAGCTAACGTCAGCATAAGAGGATTCAAAAAGGAAGTTATAAGCCATCTTACATATTAGCTTAAATGATACTACGAACGAATTCTTCGAATTTTAAGAGCACCACGCCAATAGAAGTGGAATCAAACTAGATTCTTCTAAGTAGTTGTGTATCCATTTAAATTAAGCCCTAGATATGCTAAATAAGAGCTAAGTTGGCTAAAATAAGGATGGGGTAATGAGTTTAAAGCTTTTAATGAAGTAGCTCAATGAAATCAAAGCTTATGACATATGTTAAGGCTTTGAATATTAGTAAGCAGAATCAACACAAATTTTAAATGTGCAACCATTAACAAGCAAAGCTAAGAACTGAAATAGAGCTTAGAGCTGAGACAGAGTTGCCATTGAAGTGCAAAGGAGTGTCTCTAGAGTTCTTACAAAATTCATTAGAAAAATAGCCAAAATGTCTCACAAAGAGAAAGAAGAGGTGCCTCAAATTTTAGGACATCAATATCTTTACTTTCTTTGAGTCCTTGCAACAACTCAATCTAAATATTTATTAGCTTTGACAATGGATTAATGTCGCATGGTTAGAGCTAGATGTAATGATGGAAAAAAGTGATGTTGGAAATTCATAAGAATTCAAATGAAATAGTTTAAAACCTAGGATCCATAGGCCTTTAGAATGATCTAGGGTATCTTAGGTGATCTTGCTAATCACCTAAGGACTTAGAAAATCTGTTATCAGGCATGTTAAGCACAAATGAGGAAAAAACATGCAAATATATATTTCAATGTTGAATCTAAGAATAGATTGAGAGAAACAAGAGATAATATGGTCAAAATAAACACTATGAGCTTCATATTAAATACTGCAAAAACTTGGCAAAATAGAGTTTTAAGGAGGACAAATTGAGGCTTTTAAAGCTTGGAATACAAAAAATATCTTTTGAATTTGGTGCAACACTTGAATATGCACTTCTCTTTCCTGATCAATCTGCTTGATAATAAATGCTGTGACTAATTTCTGCTGCTCTTAGTGATCTACACTAGAAAGGCTACAAAATGCCATGGAAATCTATAATGATTATGCCAAATGTGTGCCAAAAGGATTTGAAAATGGTGTTGAAAATTGGCTTAAATAGGCCTCCAATTTGCTGTCATTGTGTGGTTACATTTTCATGTGCTTTCTGGACTATTACATAGCGTATTTGGACCATTTTCATGGCCCAAAATTATAGCATATGAGCCACCAACGTTTTTGAATTTTGGTGTTAAACTTGGCAACGTTCTTAACTTTTTAGCTCTTATATGCTGGCATAATAAAATTCATAGCATGTGGGCCATGAATTTCATTTTACATATTGAAAATGGTCAAAATTTTGCTAACACACGATCATGAGATAACATTTTTTGAAGAGAATACAAGGCAATTGTCTTTGCTTTTGAATTCAATAAAAAATTACAATCAAAATCTGGCTACTAGGCTTATGTATTTGAAACATGAATTTTCCTTGAGGTGTTTCATTGACCTCTCTTTATTGTTGTTTTAAGGATTGAACTAAAAGACATCAAAAAATAATGTGAAACACCACCATGAACTCATCACCAACACTCCTTCTCCACATTTGATTCCATAGCTATTGAATCATGCCAAGGATTGCTCACAATGGTGAAATAAGGTTGCAATGAAATGACAAGAATTTTGGATGAGATAATGACTACATTTATTATCAAAGATTGGTCAAGTGGGCTAACGAAGTTTTCTGAATTTGTTGACATCATAGTTATGATATAGAAACATATTTGCCGAATGAGAAGGTATTCATGTTTCATGCTTGAACTATTGGTTAATTGATGATTTTTAGAGTAACTAGCACTTTGTCATAGACTTCTTTGGCCACTAGGCTCTCTTTTATTTTTGAAAGCCTTTGGTTTGCTTAACTTTAGACTACATTGGCCTATTGGTTTTCTTGGCATTTTCTCCTCCCCCCTTTTTTTGAGAGTTGTTGATCTGCTTAACTTTAGACTACATTGACATCTTGTCTTTCTAGGCATTTTGTCCTTTTTTTTCAGGAGTGAAACCTTCATGGGGTTTCCTTGCCAAGGTTGATTTTTTGTTTCATTTTCTTGCTAAATGAAGAGCTTGAAAATTTAGCGAACTTGATTAATGGGGCATGTAGATGAAGATGTCACATGGCCATGGTGCATGAACATCAAACAATGGTTTTCATTATTAACAAGGTAAGGAGAGCTAAAATTTGGTTACAAGGTTATGGCTCAAAAATGGATAATGGGAGTGATGTGAGGCAAGCACCGTTATTAAGATTGAACAAGCTAGTTGAATCTCATGTATCAAGATCACATGGTGACTCACCACTATGATGAATCATACCTTTGTAATGACTTCAAGCTCTTCTTGCAAGCACAACCCTAAGAGGTCGAGCAAACAAATCAAAGAATACATGTGATTACAAGAGGTTACATGAGGTAATAAGAAAATATAGGCCACCATTGATTATAACTGGTAGAACAAGAGAACTCTATTTCTTTCTTTACAAATTCATACAAAGTTTGTAGTATTTTGAGATACCAAAAAAATAGGAGGTGATGTAGGCTCACTTGTTGTAGGCTATTGGAGTTGATGTTAATTTTTCATCCAAACCTATGAACAAAGAAAAAATAAGGTTTGAGATAGGAATAATTAACTGGATTGGTCAATTCATTCGCAACCATGTTTGCCAACTTGCATGCTTCATTACCATAGGCTTTAGTGACCAGAAAAGATCCTTCCTAGTTGGTTGAGAATTTGTTGGCATGTTCACTCAAAGCCTTGAAGACAAGGTCTCTGTCATTAACTTTCCACTAGTTAGGATCATGATGCTAAGGTTTTTATTTTCTTTTCTTGATATTGTTTGATGTTGGTAAGCATTTGTATTCACTTTTCTTTTACTGAATGGAGGCCAATGGTATGCAACTCAATGTTCTGCTTGTTGTTGATGGAGTTAGACAAAGCTATCCTTAAGAATGAAACCTATAATTCAAGAGGAAAAATAGCTTTAGATTCATAAACCAAGTTATATGGTATGGAAATAGTTGTATTTCTAAAGGTTGTCATATAGGCCCAAAGTGCATACGAAAGTTATTCATGCCATTTGCATTTGCCATTGTTTAGCATTTTCTTTAGAAGGTTTATGATGACCTTGTTACTGGATTTAGTTTAGCCATTGGCTTGTGGATAATCAAATGATGAAAAAGAATGCTTAATGTTCAATAGTTGATAAAAGGTTTGTATTTGTTGACTACCAAATTATGGTTCATTATTTGTAACAATGGTTGAAGATAGAACAAAACAAAATACTATGTTATCTAAGATGAATTTATAGAATTGTTGTGAGATTATTTCCTTGGAGGAATAGCTTCAACCCACTTTGTGAAATACTTGGTTGCAATGATGATGAAGTTATGCTGTGCAGAAGACATGGGCATTATTAGTCCAATTATGTTAATTCCCCATCATTGGAATGACCATGTGATTTGAGTAGTGTATAACTTAGTTGATTATAGGTGTATAAAGTTTCTGTACCATTGATAGATGTCACAAGTATTTACCTTTTGTAAGTAGTCACTTTTCATATAGGGATATTGATATCCTAGGCATCTAATTTTAGCCATCATGGCTCTAGGTCCTATATGTCTTGCATAGATGCCATTGTGTACCTATTCTAGAATTGTATGGACTTTTGCTTTACTCAAGCATACTAACAATATACCGTTGTAGGACCTTCAATATAATGTATTATCAGCTATAATGATATATTAATTTGATCATTTATGTACAACATCCTTTTGAGAAGTAGTTAGGTTTTGTTGAGGCTTACCATGCATGAGATAAAACTTGATGTCATCATATCATTGATGTTGGTGGATGTTATCTATGATTGCTATAGAGGTGCTTTGAGTGATGGAAAGAGCATAATTTTTCATCATGGAAGGTAACTTGCTAAATACATTAGGTGTCATACTTAAGGCCAAGGTGGTAATGAAATTGGCTAGCATGTTCTTAGCTTAGGGAATATGTTGTATACTAACATATGTAAACTACAACAAGAGCATTTTGGCTAAATCATAGTAAGGTTGTAAATGTTAGCCTTGCAAGCATAGACTTTGTTACTTGGTTGACCATTAGTTGTAAATAACCATTTATCATCAACCACGTGAATCCACTGTTATGAGATATCATGATCCCTTTGATTAATCCTTCATATTTTGCTACATTGCTAGTACATGGAAATTGAGGACGATAGGTGAAAGGTTGAATCTCACTAGAGGAAAATGTTATAATGACAACAGAACTAGCTCCATGTGTAGTTGAAGCTCTGTCAAAGTGCATGATAGCCTAATAACCTTCAAGTACATCATTAACAATGTTGACATGTTCATCGGGGAACTTAGCATCTATGGTTGCATTATCTTCTACTAGGGAAATAGTTAATTATGTGGCTATGGCATGACCTTTCATTGAGGCTTGGGAGATGTAATGTAGATCAAAGTTGGTTGTTATGGCATTCCACTAGGCTATTTGGCTACTCTCATAATCATTGGTTGTGATGGCTCTTAGTAAGTTGTCTTTGCATATGACATTGACTTAACTTCTAAAGAGGTAGTGTTTCCATTTCTTCGTGAAGAAGACTAAGGCTAGATAGTGCTTCTCAACCTTAGTGTATCGAGTCTCATAAGCTATCACTGCATGGCTTAAGTAGTAAATAGGTAACTTTGCTCCATCATCTCATTTTTGACAAAGCAAAGAGGCTATGGATGTTTCAAAGATTGGAAGGTAGATGTAGAATGATTTATCTTTTTGAGGGGGTCACATGGTCAATAACCAGGCTAAATCTTGTTTCAAACTATCAAAGGCTTCTTAGCATTGGTTAATCCACTCATAGTGAACTTCCTTGTTAAGTAAGTGTTGCATGGATTGTAACTTGTTCACAAGCCTTGAGATGAACCTACAAATGAACTGTAGTCTAACCTACAAGCCTCATAGTTCCTTGAGGTTGCTAGGTGCTGACAAGTTGGCTATGATCTTAAACTTATTAGGATCAACATGTATCCCTACCTTAGAGACTAAAAAGCTAAGCATTTTACTGACTTTAACGCTAAATACACATCTTAAGGTTAAGTCAAAGTTCATATTTAAAGCAATATTGAAGTACTAAGTTTAAGTCATGTGCATGGTTATTAGTCATCTTTGAATTTATGGCCATATCATTAACATAATTATTAAGCAAGCCTAACATATAGTCATTGAAAATATAAGTCATAGCTCATAGGTTTGTCACACTTGACATCATTGTGTAATAAAAGGTTCCCCAATAAATCATGAGGTTGTATACAATTGATGCTTTAGGTTAATTATAACTTGGTTGTATCTTGAGAACCCATCCATAAAGGATAATAAGACATGGCTAGCCATAGTATTGATAAGTTGATCAATATTAGTCAAAGAAAAATCATCTTTGATGGTTGCCTGATTGAGGCCACAGAAATCAATATATATACAAATGTTTCCATTCTTCTTAGGAATAATCACTATGTTGGACATCTAATTAGCATAATCAATAGCTTGAATGAAACTTTCTTGATAGAGTTTCCTGATCTCATCATGGATTGCTAGGGCTAGGTCTAGTCTGATGTTACACCTTTTTCTTGACAGGTCTAATTATAGGATTAAGTATAATGTTGTGTAGAACTAAGAGTGGGTCAAGTCCTAGCATGTCTTCGTATGACCATGAAAAGTTCTTAATGTTATCCTAGAGGGCCTTAGTGATTTCTTGGACTAGCTAGGGTTTGAGTAAGAAACTTAATTTCAATGTTTTCTCCTCACCATTATGGGTTATAATGGGAACTTCAACTAGATAATCCTTTGTAATGTCTTTAGCCTCTAGGTCAAGGGTTTTAATTTTGTAATTGGGCCATTCTAGGAACTTCTCTATTGAGGCTATATGATCAAACAAGCTCATAGGATTAAGATCTAGGCATTTGAGATCAATTGGTCAATCAACATTACCATAGGGTACATTTAGGCTCAAAGGTAGGTCAAATTGTGCTCATGTATCGATAGTTTGATCCTGCATGTGAACAAAAATACATTAATGATGAGCAGTAAGGTATTCCTATGCTCAACAATACGAATAAGAGTGTACACACACGATCCGATCGAATTTCAAGGACTAAATGCTTATGCGCCTTGATGGAATAAGAATGGGTTGGTTAATCGATGTCTTCCCAAGCTTACTTGTATGTCATGATTGTATGGTTAAGTAAACTTGAGGCATATGATTTTTATGAATTTTATGTTTTTATATCTTGCTGCTAATAAGGGAGGAGAGAGATAACTAAGTAACTAAATTTATTTAACTATTGATTAACTAGGGTTTAATTAATCCTAACACCGGTATTCATTCTCACTTGCCGTACACATCTTAAACTAGTGCAACACTACTGGGATTACCAAATACTAATCGTTACTGAATTACCACGTGTTACATGCATGCTAGAAATGATTGTACTATGTGTACTTACTTATGAGGGTTGTATGGTGAGAGGGAATCATTAATTAACTAAGGAAAGCATTAAGTAACAATAATTAACAATAATTAATCTATTCTGAATGCTACAAGGTTTATTACAAAGTTCGTCTTTATTGCCATACACAAGGTGTGCTTAGGTACACAATGCTTGAATAAAGATCTGTTCACTTTATGACTCCTACTGTGGGCACGTAGAAATAATTCTAACTTTGAGAGGGAGAAAAGGCAAGAGTTTGGGTAAGGGACTAAGACTAACTATGCAAACCAAGTGTGCCCGCCTCTTATTTATAGGCAATAAGGCAGGACATGATATCGGGTATCCGACATCACATGGCAAGCTTCGATATCATGGAACTGATATCACGGTTCATCATACCCCCATGATTGAATGAAAAATCATCCTAAAGTTCCTTACAAGATATTGGGAAGGTATGGGATTATAGATTGAATGAAAACTAGTAGTGAAATGGGATGGCAGACTCTAAGTGCTTGGTGAATGGATCAACAATACATTACAACATTGGTGTTCATACCCATGGTGGTGAAAAATATACATAAGTGATATCTAGACTTTCATTTGACAGCTTGAAGAGAAAGGGAGAGATAAAGAGAAAAAGAAAAATGAGGTGTATTGCTGCTGATGCCAAGATTGTGCATTTCATTGTTTTTCCATAACCATGCAATCAGACTTGTTCCTGACGTGAATGCTCCAACTCTAGTCCATCCCAAGTGCTCCCTCCAATNGTACTTTGCCTCGATATAAAGCGCATTGGTTGGGTTGTGATTATGGAAGAAAATGGGTTAGAGATTTATTACTGATAACTACCCAAGGTGTAGGGGTTAGGCAAGTAGTAGAATGGAGAAATTGAAAAATTTTTGTCAGGGCCCCCATGACTAAGAGTGAACCCCTGGTAGCAATAAGATGGAAAAATATAAGGAATGAGAAAGATGGGAAAAATAACAACGACAACACTGATAAAGTGGATGTCAAAGATGGGGATGAAAAGATAAATGATTGATTACAGATAATGTTTAAGGGAAAGAACTTAACAATTGCACCAAAAAGGAATGCCAATGGATCCTCCCCAAAGCAAGATCATGCCCTTATGCCTTAATAAACCCACAAAACAAAGAGTTTGTAGGCTCTAGGAATGTCATTAAGAAGCAAGAGTTAAAAATTGACCCACAAGAATTTACCAAGGAAAAAAAATGCATCAACCAAGATATGGACTAATCATAAAAATAGCAATGAGGTGGAGCATGGAAGGAAAGATGGAGAGTAGAAATGAAATAGATTCCCAAGAGCAAGATTGTGTAAAGTCCCTTGTGTATGTCATGGGTAATGTGACTGAGTAAAACTCATTCCAAATCCAGACTCAAACCACTCACATTTAGTGACCTTGCATCAATACACTTGGCTAATCTATCCTCTTGAAGCAACAAGAATGCCTCCACAAAGAGTGACCACCATCCAAAAGAGAGCGAGATGGAGAAGTAGGAAGTGAGAAAGGGCCTTAGTTAGAGGGATCCTTCAGGCATGGTTAACATGTCTTTTTAGTGCCATAACCAGTGCTTGTAGCCTAGATTGCTTTATTATGTCTAAGGGATGTGCTTTGAATTCCCACTTTTTTTTCTATTCCTTCTTTTCTTCTTCTTCTTTCTTCTTTTTTTTTTCATGAGAACCACACCATACAAAGACTTATTTTTATTCACTCAGCTTCTTGATATTTGATCAACAGTAGAATGGTGGAAAACCTAAGAAAAGCATCCAAGCACCCAAGAGAATGGCTAGCACACGTGCATCGAATTCCCTTGAAGTCACACCCTTTTCATCCATTGAGTCCTTCCTTGGTTTGAAGAATACTAAGCCACCAATTTATTAATAAGTTGATTAGAAAAAAGGGATATTACAGTTCCAAAACTGAGGGAGACAATAGAGTTGAATGGATGAATGGATGGCATGGACTCATTACTTGTTTTATCAAAAGAACCATATTATAATATCAACATCATAATTCAAAGGTAAAAACCAAACATTAGCAATCAATATTATATAATTCAATCCACCATCATGAGCACTTATTGTATGGCGAATGAAAGTAAATCAACCAATCAAAGAAATAGTAAAATTCGTAATGATGGTGTAAAACAAAAATAAGAAAGATTGAAGAAATGTGTAAAAAAAAAAATACAAAAATACAAAAAGAACTGAGGGCCTAGAATGGTTGGCATATGTGGCCATCTCCCCCATAATTGAGTTGGAAGGAGGAGATCCAAAATAGCGAGCAAGGTTGTTCACCAATAGAGGTAGTATGAGTACTGGCTAATCTAAGCTCATGGAAAGGTTTGGTTTGTTGGATTTTGACCAAAAATTTCTTATCTAGGCTCTCAAGTTTGTATATCATCATGGCCCCTGAAGGAAAAGTTGCATGAATGACATAAGGTCCTTTCCATAGCATCTAAAATTTGTTACGTTGTGGCACATGTGTGGGATTCTAGTAGAGAACCTTATCTCCCAGTTGATATTTAACTTTCCTAATCCTTAGGTCATGACGTTGTTTATTGAAGGCCTTATGTAATTCGTTAGATGACAAGGCAGCTAGTCGGTTCTCATCTAGTAAGTTAAGGGTCATTAACCTTTGTTTTTGTGCTAGATCAAGGTCAAGGTTGAGGTCACATGCCATGGATAGTGTACGGATCTCAGTTTGAATAGAAAGTATTGGAAGCTTTCCGTACACTAACTCATAGGGAGAGTAGCCTGTAGGGAGTTTCCATGTGGAGTGGTATGCCCAAAGAGCATTGTTCAGTTTAGTGCTCTCGTTTAGCCTATACTTGCTAATAGTTCTTGTCAATATTTTTGTAATCTCCCTATTGGTGACCTCTACTTGACCGTTCGCTTGGGGATGGTATGGTGTAGTCAATTTATGCTCAACCCCTAAGCATTGCATTAATTTTCAAAAAGTTGCACCTATGAAGTGTGTATCATTGTCTAAAATAAGTGCACATGGCACACTAAACCTGTTCATGATCTATTGTTGAACAAATCATGTAGCTGTAGATGATGTACAATCTTTAACAATAGCTGCTTTGGCCCATTTTGTTAGGTAGTCAATAGCAACTATGATAGAAACTTTTCCATTGGACATTGGTGTAATTGGAACCATAAAATCAATTTTTGAAATGTCAAAGGGTTCTAAAGGTTGGATCCATTGTTGCAGCCCCTCCATTTCAGTAGTCATATCCCCATCACGTTGACAGTGCTCACAAGATTGGATGAAACGACGGGTGTCTTGAAACAATGTAGGCCAATAATATCCTGCAAGCAAGATCTTAATGGCTGTTCATCTTCTAGCGTAATGATGCCCACAAGGACCCTCATGAAAATCTTGGAGAACTCACAGTTGATCTATGTTAGGAACACACCATCAAACCAAGCCATCAGAACATACTTTGTAAAGTTGCACATTTATTTCCATAAAATACTTGGCTCGGTGAAGAAACTATTATTTCTTTTTGGCATCATACCCTTGTGGTGTTTGTTGTGTAAGGAGATAGGTGAGAATGCTACTATACCAATTTTTCTCTGTAGTTAATTGATCATTCACTACACCTGTAAAGAGAAGTTCATCTGGGAATAATCAAAAATTAGATACTCATCCTCTTTGTTGTCCCATCGCAACCGAGATAAATGATCAGCAACTACGTTCTCAGTGCCTTTACAATCAATCATCGTAAGATCAAACTCTTGTAAGATTACAAGCCATTGTATGATGTGAAGGCCTACCATTGGCTTATTCATTAGGAACCTTATTGCACTATGATCTGTGTGTATGAATACCTTATAGCCCAAGACATAGTGCCTAAATTTTTCTAGTGCAAACACTACAACCATTAATTCTTTCTCTGTTGTAGTGTAGTTAAGTTGTGCACCAGTGATACTTCTACTTGCACAGTGGATGTAATAAGGACCTTTTTGGTCATCTAACTATGTAAGTATAACTCCTAAGGAAAATTTGGATGTGTTAGTCATTATGTCGAATGGTCTAGACCAGTCAGGAGCTTGTAGAATAGGTGTTTCTACTAGATTCTATTTTAAAGTTTGGAAAGCTAGTTCACATTCTTTGGTCCATTCAAAAGGTAAGTCCTTTTTTGTTAATTCAACCAATGGGTTTGCAACCTTTGAAAAGTTCTCAATAAAGAATTTGTAGTAGTCAGTGTGTCCAAGGAATGATCAGATTTCTTTTACAATTTCTGGTTGATAGGTAATTACTTGGATAACTTTGATCTTTTTGGGGTCTACCTCTATCCTTGTTTGTGAGATCTTATGCCCTAGTACAATGACTTCTTAGACCATTAAATGGCTTTTCTACCAATTGAGCCTTAAATTGGTTTCTACACATCATTTTAATACTTACTCTAACTGGTGCAAGGCTTGATCAAAGTTTGCTCTGTAGGTGGAGAAGTCATCCATGAAGACCTCCATACCATTTCCTATCTGCTGCTAGAGTATGCTTAGAAATAATCATTGAAACATTGTAGGGGCATTGCACAAGCCAAATGGCATCTGTTTTTATGCAAATGTTCCCCAAGGACTGGTGAATGTAGTGTTGGCTTGGTCTTCTGGGGCTATTTGTATTTGGTTGTACCCATTGTACTCATCCAAAAAACTATAGTAGCGATGCCCTGCAATGGTCTCTAAGACTTGGTCAATGAATGGCAATGGAAAGTGGTCTTTGAATTTTGCCATATTTAATAACCTAAAATCTATGCACACCCTCCATTTGCCTCCATTTTTGGGCACTATAACTAAGGGGCTAACCCATTTGCTATTAGCAATGGGGTAGGTGAACCTAGCTTTTAGAAGCTGTTCAATTTCTTCCTTAACGAATTGCTTTAGCTTTGGGTTCAAATGCCTCTGCAATTGTCTTTGAGGCTTCATGGAGGGATCAGTGTAAATCCTATGTTGGCATATCCTAGGATCTATTCCAGTTAATTTGGGATATGACCAAGTGAAGGCTTTCGACCATTTATTTATCACTTTCAGTAGTCCTTGTTTTTGTTGAGGAGTAAGCTTCACATTAATAATTACTAGTTTTCCATTTTTCAGAAATGTGTATTCCATATCGGTGGGCAATGGTTTCAGCTTGAGGGGCTCCTATGTAAATTTCTCAGGGATTTCCAACTTCCCCCAGTTGATATTTTTAAGGTTAAGACTTGAAAGTTGGTGATGGACTTGCTCTAATGACTCTATGCTATTAATGTAAGTGCAAGTCAAACCTTTAGTTGGTTCCATGCATATTATTGAACTGCATATGTTTGAATTACCTTCCTATCATGTGGCTACTGCATACATGCATCTTTGTATGTTGATCACTTGTGCACACTGATTGCATGCAGGAAATGTTGAACTTTGCACAAACCATGACCTCTACATGCAATTACACATTGTGTCACTATATGCGATGCATGGAACTTTCTTCTTCTCAATCTTTTCGAATGTATTTTCCTTTGATATTTCTAGGGAAAGATCACAGATTCCTAGGTGTGCATCGATGGTGCTTAGCCATGCCCTTCCCATTATGATTGGGAAGTCCCCCTTATCGTTGTTCACCTGAATCACTAGGAAGTCAGCTGGGTACGATCACCCACAAACAGTGGTGACAATGTCCTCCACTAGCCCTAATGGGATAGTGATGGATTGGTCGGCCAACTCTAAATGAATGTTAATCTTTTCTAGTAGAGGCAGTATCCAGGTGTTGTACATTTCTTGAGAAATCAAGTTGACACTAGAACCTAAATCCAAAAGAGCCTTCCACGGTTCATTTTCGGTGAGATATATCAAAGGACTCTCAGGATCAGAGAATTTCCTAGGAAGATGGCCAGCTTTTATCCAATTGGTGACGACATGAGTTAACATGGCCGTATGCATTGAGCATGGTTTTTGGGTTGAAGGGAGCTTCAAAGCTTTAAGTGATAGTGAGGCTGTTGAAGAATCGGCTACTTATGATTGTAAGGACTTAGTTAGACTATTGGTTCTAAAGAAAGGTCTTTTCTTCATGCGGTTGTCAGAACCAATAGTAGGTTGAGGGTTAACAACCCTTGTGACGTTACGTTGTTGTGGTTGGGTAAGAATTTCACCTTGCATAGCTGGAGCATGTGGTAATGGAATTAAGGGTGGAAGAAGTGCAATTGGATGAGAAGGATGGTATGTTTGTAGAACCTCGCCCCTAGGAGAAGGAGTCCTATAATACTCATGGGCTTAGTAGTGAGGTTGAGGAGGGACGTGACTAGTAGAGTCACGTGGAGAGACTAGTTGCTGCATGTAATATCCATCCGGGTTAGGTTACTGGTAAGGATACTATTGCCTTGGTGATGGCATTCCCCATGATGGTGGGTATTGCCACTATTGATATTGCTTGATTGGTTATGGTGGAGTTCCACTTGGATAACACGTTAAGAGTTAGTGGAACTATCTTGAATTACCTTGAGGATAAGGTAACCTTCAAGGTGTTTGCCTTTTGTTTAATCATGGGTTGAGTGCATACACCCCAGACTCCTGTAGATGTGAGATTATAGGGCAACATCCCTTAGGATGGTCATATTGGCATATCTCGCATCCACTATCATTGTCTGTATTCGAATCCATAACTTCTTTGATGATGGAAAATTTTCCCTTACCCTTGTTACGTGCATGTTCAGTTTCTCTTTTTTTTTTCTTTTTTTTTACAATCACTACCTTGCTCTGTAGACTCCTCTACTATTTCAAAAATGGTTTGGAATCTATCATCTAGGGAATCCCACATTTGATCTACCTTTGTCAATACTTCCGATGGTAAATTTTGGATAGGCAAGGTTTTCTTATTCACCATCTCTTCAAGTGGTGACTCTTCTTCATCCTTACAGAATCTTACTCCCCTCTTTCGGAGGGAAGGATCTTAGTTATATTCCTCCACACTCTCTCTTTTCCTTAGCTCACCTTCTTCTTTAGCAACTTGCTCTAATAATCTTTGAACTTGATGGCTCCTAAGCTTAGATAGCCTCACTTGGGCATACATCCCAAGGGTTCTTTATGTTTCATGCCTAAGCCCATCTATGAGATGGCATAGTTGATCCCTCTATGAATAACCATGGCCAGGACAATGATGTAACAATGCATAATATCAGCCCATGGCAATATCTAAGGGTTCATGTCCTCGTTTCTAGCCTTGAATTTTCTTTCGCAGATTGAACAGTTAGGAGTACATTTGGTACTTATCGTTAAATAACTCTAACATGGTACTCCACCTATGAATGGATTTTGGTTCTAAGGACCGGTACCACCTCTCTGCTTCTTTGACTACTATCCATGGAAACAACTTAATTTTTTGCCATTCACTTTCTATGTTTTGTAAGAAACATGCATCATGAAATTCTTGTAGATGATTTTGAGGATCAACATTGTATCCCCCTTCAAATCATGGGATATTGTTCAGGTCTAATCTCTTAATCCTACTATCCTTTTGGTTCCTTGTTGGGATTCTAATAGCCTCAGTTATGTCTAACATACTTTGAGTAGTGAGTAGCGGTTCATTGTGATCATCCCATCTATGGCATCTATGATGCCTTTGTTGTTCCCTACTCTCCCTTCTTTCATGGTGTGTTTCTCTAGAGTGCCCTTGTCCCATTTCTCGATTGTTTCTTCTATGACTCTCATTTCGCTTACCCTTATCCTCATGGTCTTTTTCCTTATGACTGTGTCCAGATCTTGAAGGAGAGGGTGAAGGAGATGATGAAGGTGAAGAAGAAGAAAGACTGTCATCATGTCAGTGCTTGCTTCCTTCTCTTTGGTGGTCACGGCCTCGATTGCAATTATGATCAGCATGTCCATCTTTGTCATGTGTTTGTATTTCTTTTATAGACCCTTTGTGTCTATCGGTACCAGAATCCAGGTTATGGATAGTTGAGTAAAATATTTTGATACACAACCCCTTGACCAAAGTCAACAAGAGGAACATCATTATGTGGGCGACTACCTAAGGTAGGTTTACCACCCTCATTTTTTCTTAGGACATGTGGGACATTTTGTGAAAACTTTCCCTTCATGGATTCATGGTGTCTCTCTTGTTGCAAATCCTTTTGATGTTGTGCCTTTGTGGATTGATACTCTCTCAAGTCATGATCATGCACAACGTACTCTACCTGTAAGTGCTACATGCCAATTCGTGTGAGATCACAAAGAAGCATGCCCAGGATAGAGCGATTAGGAGGTAATACTATGTTACCTTCTAAGTCTTGGCAATGTAGTTTTTCTCTTGGTGGAGAATAAAGGTAAAGTTTGGTATATATTCATTGGGATGAACATATACCACACAAAACTGTTGAGGGACTGGCAGATTATCATGTGTACTATGCCTCTGATTATTCCCTGTATCAAACCTAAGCGGTGAAACACTTTTGTACAAAGAAGGAGACATGATTGTCTATTCAATGTGTAATGTATTATATATTATTATTTTTCTTTAACCAACCCTAAGGGTTCAAGCCAACGATGTGAAAGATTTCCTATGTTCTAGTTAGTGCACAAACAATAAAGTCCTTGACAGTGGCGCCAATGATGAGCAGCAAGGTATTCCTATGCTCAACCATACGAATACGAGCATACATGCATGATCTAGTTGAATTGCAAGGACTAAGTTCTTATGCGCCTTGATGGAAGAAGAATGGGTTGGTTAATCGTTATCTTCCCAA
>MNCI01000193.1:15848-57779 GCA_015680685.1 Gnetum montanum
CCGTTGTCACTTGCTGTACACATCCTAAATTAGTACAACATTACTAGGATTACCAAACGCTAATCGTTACTGGATTACCAAGTGTTACACGCATGCTTGAAGTGATCGTACTATGTGTACTTACTTAGGAGGGTTGTAGGGTGAGAGGGAATCATTAATTAACTAAGGAAAGCATTAGGTAAAAATAATTAACATTAATTAATCTATTCTGAATGCTACAAGGTTTATCACAAAGTTCATCTTTATTGCCGTACACAAGGTGTGCTTAGGTACACAATGCTTGAATAAAGATCCGTTCACTTTATGACTCCTACTGTGGGCACGCAGAAATAATTCTAACTTTGAGAGGGAGAAAAGGCAAGGGCTTGGGTATGGGACTAAGACTAACTATGCAAACCAAGTGCACCAGCCTCTTATTTATAGGCAATGAGGCAGGATTTGATATCGGGTATCCAACATTGCATGGCAAGCTCTGATATTGCAGACTTGATATCACAGATTCGATATCATGGCCCCAATATCACGGTTCATCAATTAAATACATTAAATGACATCTACATGGTATTTTTGTTAATCAAAGCTAAAACGATGTAACATAACAAAACAATAAGACACAATAGAGAAAAATAAAGTTAAAATGAAGTAAAATAAAGAAACACAAGATAAAGTAAGGTTGCAAGAAGGTAAACTAAGGCTAAAGAAGGTGGATTAAGGTGAAACAAGATAGAAAAAGGGCCAAATGATGCAAAAAATATTAAATAAGGAATAAATGATGTAGAATGATGTCAAATGATGTTACAATGAGGTAAAATGAGGCTAAATGATAAATTATGTCCAAATGATGTAAAATGATATTAAAAAAGGTTAAATGATGTCAAGATGATGTAAAAAAAGTAAATTAGGTTAAAAGAAGGTCAAATGAGCTTGGATAGAGTCAAAATGATATTAAATAATAATAATTTATTATTTGGATTGGCATGTGATCAAAATATGTTATAAATTAGTAAAATAATAGGTTTTTATGTTACATAAGTTGAAAAAAGCTAAGTATTTCCATTTACAGTGTGTGGGAGGTAGTAGGACAACATGCAAGCATTATGGATTATATCCATAGCATGTGGGACTTAGGTTGTTAGTGTATGATCACTCTGGGCCATATGCTTATCATATGGAACCCATTCTAGCAATTTGTGGGTATCTTGGATCATATCCTCAATGTGTGAGACCTAATGGAGTAGCATGTGAGCACCTGGGAACATATCCATAGCATGTGTGACCTGGGTGGGTAGCTTGTGAGGAATGTTGAATAAGTCTATAGCTTGTTTGGCTTGGTATGTTAGCATATGGGTAGTATGGGATAAATCGATAGCTTGTTTAATCATCTCGGGTAGTGAATAACAAATATTGATCATGTCAATGGATAGTTTATGTCTTATACACTACCCCATATGTTGGTGCAATGTATGGGCAAGTTCATAGCTATTTGGACCATTTCGGGGTAGCATACAGACAACATTAGCTTAGTCGATATCTTGCTTATATCTCACACATTTCCACATACATTGATTTAATGTATGGAAATAAAGGTACCTTGGGTAGAGAGCTATGGGGCCCATATGTCAGCATATGGCACTGATCTCAGCAGCATATGAGCCATGAACTTAAGTTTGACTACATATGGAAGCTTATTTCCTTGTCGATTTCCCTTGTCTAGCATGTAAGGCATTAGGTGGTTTGGTTCTAGGGTTGTGGGACCCACCTGTTAGCTTGTTTGGACTAGTTTGATAGTGTATGGGATCCCAGATGTCAATCTCATGCTAATATACTATGTATGAAGTTAATTTCATAGTCAATTTTCCTCCCATAGCATATGAGACAATTGGTTGAAGTTTTTAGGCTTTGTGGAGCCAACTAGGTAGCATATGAGAGCTAGATTGGCAACATGTGGGGTAAGGAAAATTAATTTAACTAGATATGTCAGTGTGTGAGATTAATTTCCTAAATAATTTTCCATTCCTAGCATGTGGAATTCTATGTGTTTTTGCTCATGGCTTTTGGGACCCATCTAATACTAAAATATATTGTATTGACAATGTGGGAGTCCTAGAAACCCAAAATCTTGATCAAAATATAGTTTATAAACTTAATTTCCTTCTCTATTTTCCTTCCTCAACATGTGAACTAGTGTGTGAACCTTTGGTATTTTTGGCCATGTTATGTGGGGTCCACACATTACAAAAATTGACTATACTTATAGCATTTGAATTAGAAAGATAAAATCTTCCACTAGAAGCTAGCATATGGATCTAATTTCACTTTTAATTTCATGTCCACAACATGTGGAGGATAGTTCTTGGCATATAAGGGAAGATATGCACAACACATATGAGCTAGGAGGGATATTTGAGCACATAAACCTAGCTTATGAGCTTAATTTGCCTCTTAATTTCCCTTGCCTAGCTTCTAAGAACTAGGCTTAGGGTTATAAATTGATTTTCAAAGCATATTTAAGCTAATCTTGGCTACTTCTACCTACTATGCTTAGTGTGTTAGAAAAAGCCTAGGGATTTTGAGCCTCTCTTTGCAGTAGTTAGAGGTGGAACTATTTCAATTTGACAACCATGGTGAAGAAAAACATATTGATAAGTTGAAACCTAGGATTGGAAGAGGTAGATGAGGTTGTAAGGATTGTATAAAGGCTTCCAAATTCATCCATAGATGAAGGATATTTGTCAATTACTACTAGGTACCAATTTTTCGTTATTTTCTCTAGTTGTTTGGCCAAATTGTAGAAACATTTTTCCACTTCTAGGCCTATTTTTGTGGATATATTTTGCGTTTAGACTAAATTGAATCTAGGATTTAGGTTTTTTGATTGTCTTGAGGATGAAATTTAGAATTTTTTGGTGAATATTTGGGTTTTTACCAAACACATGTGCAACATTAATGTCTTATTTTTGCCTCTTTTTGTGAAATTTTGATGTTTTTTCTAGCTTATATGTGGGGAGATTTCTAAGTCTCGATGGCATGGAATTGTTGTTTGAGGCTTTTTGATCATCCTAGAGGTGGAATTGGATTTTTTAACATTTTTTTGGAAAATATTTAAGTTTTTCTTTATCGAGTATATAGCGTTCTAGCTATTGGCATTATTTTCTAAGGTTTTGGATTTTTCTATGGCTAAAGTAGCAGTGTTGATAGGGTTTTTACCACATATGGTTAGTGTCTTAGATCTCTAGGAAGGATAGATGTAGTGTAGAAGGGTTTTGGGTGACTTTTGGAATTTTTAGAATTTTTTTCAAGGTTTCTTTTGTAGTTAATCAAGTGTAAACTAGGGTTTTTTTGGCTAAATTTTGTAAAAAGTTGGATTTTTTTGGCACTTGTAAGTGTAGTCTATTGATGAATCTAGGTTATTTTGGTCATGTTTCACTGCATATATGGTTGAAAATAATTTTTAAATTTTTTTTCTAGATTTTTCCCAACCCTATGAACGTGCATTGGTCAATTTGTGGTTGGGATGTGAAATTTTAAATTTATTATAGCCTTCGTTGACAACATTTGGATGCTTGGGGCTTGGATTTGTGCAATGTGGATTTTTCCTAGTTCTATTTTTAGCATGCAAGTGCTCAAGCTTTGTAAGAGTAGTGTATGGAACTCTTGGATTGATGTGATAGTGTATGAGGCACTTGGGGATTTTTTTCCTAAGGAAGAATTACAACATATGGGCTTGTAGAGTTAGAAAATTTTAGATTTTTGCATCATCCTCTTACATTCTTAGCATTTTACATTGTATGAGCTCTTTGACAATTAGTTTTAGGAATTTTCCACTAACCAAACTCTAGCATTGTTAATCTTGACCATGAGTTTTTGTAGAAACTTGATTTTATGTTGATTGTTTGTAGAGATGCCTGTTTGATACTTTGTATGTCAACTGTTTGACAAAATATCAAACTTGGTTCCCCCAAGTATCTATTGTCTTGTTTTCCAGTCAAATAGTTGTCAAAATGTCAAATATAATTTCTTTTATGTCATACACTTGTCAAAATGTCAAATTTAAGTTTTTGTTATGTCATGGTAATATGTGTAAGAGCTTAATTTTGATGCATACTATAATGGTAATTGCATTAATGAACTTGTTTATTTTTTATTTTTTCTTATTTTCATGTCAACGTTGGTATTGTTAAGGTTATTTTTCTTAATTTTGTTTGTTTTTTAGTTTTTGAATATTTTAAGATCTTATGGCTATATATTTTGGCTATGTGGAGGGCTCTACTAAAACCAATTTTGATCATTGTGGAGTTGGTAGGAATTCTATGCTATATAGGATTAGCTACTTAAAATAGTGTAATACCTGAAATGACACTTAATAAATGCATTCATGCATGGTTTAGGCTTGATGCTAGCGAGTTTTTTCTTTATTTATTACATCATTTCAATGTGATAATGTGGTCACACTTGGTCGAGGATGTTGCAGTTGTAATTACGGAAACTCTTGTGGTAGGATCCTCTAATTACATCTTGAAGTATATGGTGGATGATCTTGAAACCTAGATAGAAATAAAGCACAATGGAGATTTTTACTTCATAGGAGTTTAACAGTTGTCAAACATCTAGGAGATGTCAATGTATTCCCGATTCAATGCAAACAACACCTAGACACTAGATTATAGACTAAACACTCTATTTTGAAATCCTCTTGGAACCAATTACTTACTAGAAGCATAAGCCTTGTTTTAGTTTGACATATTTTTGTTTTGGATTTAAGGATGTTTTTTTGATTGTTTTCATATTTTGGTTTTATAGGTTTAAGATGCATGGTGAAGGATTGGTGAAAAATGATCAAATCATGTCTGTAGCCTTTACAACCTTGGAGGAATTTAGGCAAGGTGATATTATAAGAGTGTAAAAGCTCAATCAAATCAACATAGAGTTTTCCTAGTATCAAATGTGATATTCTCATGTGTACGAGTGGTGTGTGGCCACCAAACATGCACATAAATTTTGGACTCTCAAAGATTTAGGAGCCCATATGTAAGTTCAACCTATAGTTCCATCTTTGCCCAAATCTAGTAAATGAAAATTGTTTAAGTTTCGCTAACATTTTTAACATTTTTGTTTTTGTTTTCAGCTTCATGGTTTTTATGATTTTTAGTTTTCTAACTTTTCAGTTTTTATAGCTTCACTAGTGTAGTATAGGCTACATTAGTTATTTATGGTTTAATAGGCTAATATGATAACTATGTTGTGTACAGATTTCATGCACAAATCTACAATCATCGTGGTCACTTTTGGTCATTCTAAGAAGAAGATTCTCCTGAAGTGGGGTGAAGTAGATAGAGCATTGGAATGGTTATCAAACAAGGCCATAGGAATATCCAATAGAGGATCACTAATGTAGGCTTATTTGACTTGTTTACATTTCATAGTCCATCTTTTCACAGGACGAGATGTTAAATGTTATTGATTTATTCGATGAGGAAGTCATCACATTCTTTACTCATGTCC
Source organism: Gnetum montanum (assembly GCA_015680685.1). Lineage (NCBI taxonomy): Eukaryota > Viridiplantae > Streptophyta > Gnetopsida > Gnetales > Gnetaceae > Gnetum > Gnetum montanum. The sequence continues at coordinate 21,351 of MNCI01000193.1, forward strand.
ATGGTTTTCCTATCTTCATGAATATTAATAAGAATATGTTTACCAATCTTTTTCGTATACTTTCTAGTCATGTTAAGGTAGCCATTAGAGTAGGGAAATATGTTGGTAGTACAGAGGATATGGAGGCTTGGCTTAAATTACCTTTTGGTGCAATATTGTCATTCAATAAGTGTGACATTGAAGAGGTGAATGAGTTATACCTTATTTTTTTCTAGAGCCTTTCCCATGCTATTGTTAGAAAAGAAAACCATAGGAGTTCAGTAAGCTTGGTGTATGAAAAGGTGTTGAATGATGGTACTAGGTTTGATTGGGCTAATTTTCTAGTTTTTTGTCTAAGGGGTGAAGTACAAAAACTCTATAAGAGCCTTGACTCTATATATCATGTGAATTTTATGTTTTTTTGATGCATATCTCAGAAGGTTTGCAAAGTTCTTGGTGATCAAGAAAGATGGAAAATGGGTAGCATGTGATGTTTTCTAACTTCCCAATCCTTGTGCTAAGCACATGCTAATTCAATGTGTGTCCAAGGTCCACCCATAGAGGATGTGGGAGAGTCACTATTTGTTACCACTAAGAATGTTAGTGGTTTATGTGGTTATTTACTTGACAGCATGGGGATTGAGCCTCATGCTACATGTGGTAAAGCAAAAAGGATAAAAAGGTCATGCACAATAGTAGAAGGTGTTGCTAGAGAAAAGATAAAGAGGTTACAAATTAAAGAAAATATCATAGTTCTTAACTGACAAGCACCCAGGAACCTAGTGATCAAGCTTAACAAGGCTACTTAAGCTTTTGATGGTATGTATATAGTTTTTAATTTTAACATTTTTATTATACTTTGTGTATGAAAAATGTTTACTAATTTATTTTATTTTATTTACCTTTGTTATTGTTGTGAGGAAGAAACATAAATTGGCTAGTAAGGTTGCTATAGACAAGGAGCAACACACAAAGAAGAAGAGGAAAGGATGTCCAAGAAAGCATAAGATATCTTGGATTTCATCTTAGGTGATTTTTCTTTAGAAGGCAACTCTTTGATGGACTTATCTCATGATATTCCTAACAAATTTTGATGTTATTTATTCTGTTATTTATTTACTTTTTTGTTTTAATTTTTGTGTGTGTATATATATATTTTTGTAAATGATATTGATTGCTATGGCTACTGGAGGGCACGAGCCTCCTTTGAAAATATCCACATTCACATATGACTTTAAACCTTGGATAGAGGCAATAGATAAGATTAAGTTTATGGAGGGAATGATGAATGCCATGGTCCTGGTTTCCTTGGTAAGAAAAATTAAAATATTTTTATTTTTCATTTTTTGGTTTTTATATTTTTATTTTCATGTTTTATGGCTTCAGTGTTTTCTAGTTTTAATTGGTTTTAAATATTTTTATGTTTTTAATGATTTTTTTAGTTATTGTGTGGTAGTTTCCAAGGTAAAATGGAACCCTTCATAAGACTTTGCATTCAATGAATTTCCTAAATTGCCTCCTAATGTGGAAAATGTTCCATAGAGATTTTGTACGAAGGGCTTACAAAATATGCTACATTTGGTGCGGAAACATTTTGGAAGTTCCAATGTGCAAATGAGTTCTTGTGGGAACAGGTCATAGCATTGGAAGAACAAAACAAACAACTAGTAGATGAAAATAAAAGCCTAAAAGATCATAAGAAGTTCATAGAGGCTCATGTGACCAATAGGGATTCTTTGCTTATGAAAGAGATTGAGTGGTCCTATTATTGGAATTCCATGCAAGGGAAGGTTGCTCTTGCCAGGAGCAACCCTTAGAGGACATGTAGTTGGAGATGATGGTTTGCAAGATAAAGGAGCAATGCCCCACATCATTAGAAGTGTCATTTTTCTTATTGGTATTTCATGTCAATTATACATTCAATGTCTAATGTCAACTCTTCAATGGAATGACTCTTCAATGTCTAGCATCATTTTTTCTCTTGATGTCTCATGTTAATCCTACATTTGACATCCGACATCAACTCTTCAACATAACGGCTCTTCAATGTTTAACGTCATTTTCCTTATAACATCTTGCATATGATATATGGCATCAGCTCGTACGTCAATCTTGCCTTCAACATTTAGCATTAAATCATTTCAAAGGATGATGTCATTTCCACTTCAACATGTGACATCATTTTTACTTCAATGTGCTACATTATTTTCTAATTTCAATACGTGACATCATTTCTACTTTTAACATCCAACATTTAGTTTTACCTTCAACGACCTATACCATTTTTGATTTAACATCTAATCTCATTTCTACTTTCCACATCAACAACATTTCCAATTTCAATGTCTAACATTTGTTTTTATTTTTAACATCCAACATCATTCCTAATTTCAATGTGCAACATCATTTCTAATTTTAATGTCCAATATGATTTCTACCTTCAACATCCAACGTTATTCCTGATTTCAACATTTGGGATTTTTGAACATAAAACAACCATGATATGCTTAGTGTGAGGAGAGTGTATTATTTTTGTAGAAAGATTGTTAGTGCCAAAGTTGAAATGATAGATTTCTTTCTCCTAAAAAATTGATAATAGCTATAGCTACTTCTCCCATGCTTCTCAAGCTCTGTATCTTGGACATATCAGCAATAGCTCTAAAAATGGCTATAGCTTCACTTTTCACACTGCTTTGAGAAATTAGAAATGGGTTGAAGAATAATAAAAAATGGCTACAAAAATTGAAGATCTTAGTCTCTAACTTGTCTATATTGGTCTTTAGTGCCTTTGTGCTAAAACTAGAATTTCTCCCTTGTCTATTCTCCTCTTCTTCTCGATTTCTCTATTTTTATCCTTTGTACAAGCTTTTTTTTCTTTTTCTCAAAAAGCTCAACAATCTCTATGTTATGGAAGCTAACTCCAATGACATGAGCTTAGTGGTTGCGTAGAATCTAGGATTGTAAGAGAAGCTCTATAATTTTTTTGACTAATAAAATTGCTTTGTCCCTCATAAACTAGGAAGAGCTTTTTGGTGGATGTAGGCTGATCATTCTAGTAGCTGAACCGCCTTTAAAAGCTTTGTATTTATGTACTCTTTCTTGAATAGTTGTTCTATTTTTTATATTAAGTGTTTTTGGAGATTTATGTTGGTCTTTCTACTAGTCTCCAAGTAGCACAAATTTTTGAAATGTCCTAATTCACCCCCTCTTAGTTCCCTTAGCTTAGTTTGGGAAATAGCAATTGATATTAGAGCCTATTCAACATATTTTGACTTAATAGTCTATGTTGCATTTGATTATTTTTTGGGTGATGTAAAATCAAGGCTTCTTATCTAACAAAGCTCTATGATTCGATGGCTCAAATTATCCTTTGTGAAAGTTCAAGATGAAGACTTATGTTCTAGTTCATGGTAATGGTGTTTGAAATGTGGTTAATAGAGGAACCAATAATTTTGTGCATGATGCTTGAGCTATGAATGCTTTGGTTTGTGGATTGGATAGAGTAGTGTGTATGAGAATTATGCATCTTCTATCAGCCAAAGAAATGTAGTAGCATTTTCAAGCTATTTACGAAGGAGATGATAATGCAGAGAAGTCTAAGTTATTGTCTTTAAGAGCATGTTTTAATGTTCTAAAGATTAAAGAGAACAAAAATATTAGCAATTTCTTCAACTAGATAGACGAAATTATTAGTGAGATGACTATGTTTAGTAATGAAAAGTTTGATGATACAATCTACTAGAAAATGTTTTCTATTTTACCTAGAAGTTTTGAAGCAAAGGTATCATCCATAGTAGTGGCAAAATATCTTTCCAAAATGATAGTTGTTGAGCTCTCCAATATTCTTTTAGCCTTTAAAATTAGGAAAGGTGAAGTTAGTTTTACTAACAATAAGGGGAAAATTGCTTTTAGCGCCAAACATAAAAAAATGGAGATAAAAGGGAACCATCAACATCAAAGTATGATTTTGATAAAGAGATGGATATTATCACTAAGAAGCTCAAAAGGGTCAAAAAGATGAAGGCTAGTAAAAAGGTAACAAAATCCTTTTTTTTATTACTATTGTGATAAAATAGGTCATATGATTGCACATTGTTTGAAGAAGAAGAAAGATGAGGAGAATCAAAAAAATTAGACAATCAGGTTTAGACCGATGAGCCAGTTAGAATATGTAAAACATAGTTTAGAAATCAAGGACAATTTGTTTGCTCATTTTGGTTATACCGATATTATAGCAAATGAGTTTGATATTATTACACAAGGCTTATTTTCATTTCTAGCTATGATTGATGATTATGATTTAGACAATGATTTTTAAAAATTTATATATACTAACCCAAATGAACAAGAATCTCATAGCAGATTTGAAACTACAAGGTCAATTTGTGATAAAAATGGAACAAATTCATTGGACACAGCTGAAATTAAATACGAAGAAGCTGATGACATTGATATAGAAGGGCTAATTGATCAATTGGAGATGGTTGTAAAAGTGAATAAAAAGTTTAATAAAGTTTTAAAAGAAATGGAGCAAGAAATTAAGAGCTACAAGATAGAACTTTAATAAACTAAATAAGAAAATTTAAAGTTAAAAGAGAAAGTGCTACTACTAATGAAGGACATAAAAGGTAAGGCTACTCAAGCCACATCAGATTTGTTTAAAAGGTTTATCAACAAATTAGAAAAACTCAAGGATATCATTAACAATGGATAGTCAAGTGATGATAAGAGGGGTCTTCGTTATGAGTCTAGTCCCTCAACAAAACTATTTTCAACAAAAACAAAAACATCGACACATAAGATAAGTGTCCAAACATAGTCTCTACAATCATAAGTCATTAGCTCACACACACATAAAGAAATTCTTTCTACTTCAAGAATTTTAGTCATTAGGTATGGTCCAAGACTAATAGCCAATTTTTTCCAAGAATATTATTTTAAATATGGTATTTTAGGCCATAAAGTAAGGAATTGTAGAAAAAATGATGTTTCTTATTAAGAAAGATTGCATTATTTTCATGCTACTAAGCTCTTTCAAAGAAATTTTAAACATGGAAATAGGTTTGGAGACTAATCAACAAAGAAGCACCTCTTGTACATTTTTCGTTAAAGAACTCCTACAACCTAGAGACATGGTTTCTTGATAGTGATTGTTTTCAATAGATGATTGATCATAAATCAAAATTTATCATACTTAAACTCCTAAATGGAGGGAAGTTAATCTTCAGTGACAAAGATAGCGCCATGGTAAGAGGTATTGGTTCAATTAAAATTTGTAATAATTATCTTGAAGTTCACAATGTTTATTTTGTTGATGGTTTACATTATAATTTGTTAAGCTTAGGAGAATTTTCAAGAGAAGATTATAATATTTGTTTCATAAATAAAAAATGTCTATTAAAATGTACAGAAAAGACTTTTAAAGCTTACATTACCCAAGTAGGAAATAATTTGTATTCCATAAATGAGAAGCTACGATATCTAACTATTATTTATGAGAAAAGTCCTAGTAGGTTATGGTACAAAAGAAAAGAATACTTAAGTTTAGAAAACATTCAAGCTCTCATTAAGGCTAAAAGTCCAAGATGCATTTCTTAGGTAAGTTACCTACAAGAGGTATGTTCTACATGAAAACATGGTATGCAAACTAGAGCTACTTCTAAATCAATAAATTCTCACCATAATAATAAGTTTGAATTAATAAATATGGATGTTTGTGGCCCTTTCAAGGTAGCTAGTTTTGAAGGTAGCAAATATTTTTTCTTATCATGAATGAATATACTAGAATGTCATGGCTAATATGCATTGAGAAAGGGTCTAATATGTTTAAATGTTTCAAAGCATTTAAAAGTATGGTTGAAAGTAAAATAGAGCATAAAACAAAAATTATTAGGACTAAAAATGGAGGTGAGTTCACCTCAAATAAATTTTATGAGTTATGAAAATATTTTTCTTAAGATGATCTAATCATTGATGAATGAGAAGAATGTACCAAAGTATATATGAAATGAGGCAGCCAGGACAATGGTGTATATCATCAATAGATGTTTGGTAAGAACTAATAATGGTAAGACTCCTTATCAAATGTGGTGTGATAAAATGACTAATATTCAATATTTCAAAATTTTTGAAAGCAAGTATTGTATTAAGAATTAGAATTACATTTACTCACTTGATAGACATTGTAAAGATTGATTTGTTTATTGGATATTTTTGTCATTCAAAAGCTTATTGTTACTTGAATTTAAAAATCTTAAAGATTATTGAAATACATCATGTTAAGATTGATGAATTATCTAAAGAGACTAACAATGTTGTTGAGAAAGGTATGAATGTAGATGAAGAAGAAAATGATAATGGTATTTTGACATCTAAATAAGTTGATGAGATTGAAGAGGAGAAACCAACCTTAGCCAATGAGGCAAAAATAGAGTAAGAGGCTACACCTAATGATGGCTAAAGAAGAAGAATGCAAAGGTTTAAATCCATGATAGATATTCTTAGAACACCTTTAGCACAAAGGACAAGGACAAATAGGGCTAAAACAATAGATCATGACTTATTAGCATGCTATCTTAGTTTTTCCATTTCTTTCATTGTAGGGAAAGCTCTTGGGTGTAAGGACTAGAAGAATGTCATGGAAGAAGAGATGAAATAGATTGTAAAGCATGATGCTTGGGAGCTAGCCTTATGTCCCAAAGAAGCTAATGTCATTGGAACCAAGTGGGGGTTTTTTTAAATAAGATGAATAAGTATGATGAAGTAACCTAGAATAAGGCAAGACTAGTAGCAAAAGGCTTTACTGAGATTGAGGAACTTGATTATTAATATATATTTGCTCTAGTTATAAGACTTAAATCTATTAGAATGTTTTAAACTTTTGTAGCTTATCAGGGATTTAAAATTTACCAAATAGATGTAAAATTAGTGTTTTTGAATGAAGAAATATGAGAGACAATGTATATTGAATAGCTAAAAGGATATATTAATGCTGAGAAGACAAATCATGTGTATTAGCTACATAAGGCTTTATATGACTTAAAACAAGTTTCCAAAATGTGGTATGACAAGCTTGATTCATACATAGCTAAAAATGGGTATTTGAAACCTCCTCTAGATAGTACTCTTTATAGTAAAAATGATAATACAAGGTTTTTAGTTCTTCATATTTACATTGGTGACATAATGTTTGGATGAACAAGCTCAAGTGTAAGTAAAGAATTTGTTGAAATCATGAAATCTAAATTTTAGATGTCTATAATAGGAGAGCTATCTTACTTTTTGGGTCTACATATTTGATGAGTGGTGGGTACCCCTTCACTCAAACATACAAATTAGTAACCATTCACCTGTGATTTGGTTGAATTTCATGGATTCTATGTCTTTCAGTACACTAGTCTTTAGGAAGTGAACTTACGCTAATAGCCATTCATCGTCTTTCCAATTACACTTGTGATGTACAAAGGTAAGGTTAAGTGTAATCAAGGCATATGATTTTTATTATTTTTATGTTTTATGTTTTGGGTGCTAAAATAAAGGATGAAAGAATGAAGTAATTTAATTGCTAATTTAATCTAACTAATTACACCTAACTAATCCTAGCATAAGCATCTGTTCCCATTTGCCATACATATCTTGAACTTGTTCAACACTATTGGGTTACCAAATGTTAAGCGTTATTGGGATTACCAAGCGTCAAGCATATGCTCGAAGTGGCCATACTTATGTGCTTACTTAATCACTACTTAATCTAGCTTAATTTAGCCTAATTAATTATTTAATTACTTAAAAAACATTAAAGGAAATTGCATAATATATTAAATGAAGAAATAAATAATTAATCTATTTCAAAGTATTGCAAGGTTTCTCAAAAGCTTGTCTTTATTGTCATGCACACTACTGTGCTCAGGTACAACCATGTTTGAATAAAGATTAGTACACTCTTGACTCCTATTGTGGACACTTAGAAAAATGTTCTAACTTCCAAATGATAGAAATGCAAGAGCTCCACCACAAGTATGAAAAGAGCATTCCATACATAGGGTGAGTGAGTGCATATTTAGAGGCAAAAATAGACACATATTAACACATCAAATCATGCATTGATGGGGCCTAGTCGACAAGGCCTAGTTAACGTAGCCAATTAATGATTCATCATACCTGCACAACTAAATGAAAACTTGTCCTTGATTTCTTTACAAATTTGGGAAGGTATGGGATTATTGATTGATGATAGACATATTAGAAACACAAACACACACATAAACAAACACTAAGTGCTCCATTATATGGATATACAATCATTATAAAAAAGTCTGGTGTTCAGGAATATAAAATTAAACACTAGGATAAAATTATAGACATAATTCCTTTGATAGCATGAAGATAAGGAAGAAGATTAAATGATCCTAGGTGGTTGAGGCTCTTGATGTTCTAAGGGACCTTCTCCTACTTCAAGCACACATAGTGGTTGAGGCTATTATAGCTATCCTGCTACTAGTGCAACTTTTGATGGAAGATAGAAAGCATCCAACAATGCTTTCATCTTCTCCTCCTTACTCCTGGCATTATGCATGGTCCATGTAGCTTCACCAATGTGGACTAGAATAGATACATTCCAAGGATAGGGAATTGTTGGAAATAGCTCCTTGACATAGAAAAACTAGATAGCAAATTGTTTTCATTTAATGTCAAATGCCCTTATTTCATTCTATAGTTCCTAGTAGTCATTCATCCTTCCAGCCAGGTTCTCATTAGTTGATCTTTAATTAGTGAATCTTGCCTTGAGAACTTCAAGTTCAGCATTTGCAGTCTCAAGTTTTTGCTTAGTATCTTGTGATGCTTGAACTCTACCTTGTACAACAAGTATGAGTTGGCCACTTGCTTTTCTAACTTTGACCATGGCTATTTAGTAGTTAGGATTGCCAAGTTTCCATATATAAGATTGGTAGGCTCCATGTATTCAGTCATCTCTTCTATTTGCAACTCCTTCATGTAGATCTTTGCTTTGTTGTAGGCATGTATCCCATCAATGATAGGTTGTCACATTTTTTTCCTTGTTAGAGGGTCTCATTCACTTTTACCTTAGCCATCTATATGTGTATTTTGTTAACTTCTTTCTGTAGGCTAGCTTGATCTCTCTAGTGATTCTTGACTCTCTCAAATTTGAGAGCCTCATTCTTCTAGGTGGCAATATCAATTGTATATTTTTGTTGAAGGGCACAAACATCCTCCATGAGGAGATTTCTATTCTCCACTACCTATCTCCTAAGTTCAATGTTACTCTAGCTAGCTGCTCCTACTATTGATGGATGAATTCTTCATTTGTTATTTCTACACATCAACATTCTACAAGTGATGATTTTCTATAATTAGCATCTTGTTCTCCAAGCACATCTGGACTAACTCCTTTTAAACTGAATATGTTTTGGCCTCAACCATAGATTGGTCAAAGATGGCTATCACCATCCTTGCCTTAACCTATCTGAGTTTGTCTTAAAGTTGTTAAAAAGCTACATCTCTTATTAGTGTAGGGTTAAGAAGCATGGGATTAGTCATGCAGGCTCTTAAGTTGACAACCTCCATGGCCAAGCATTGGTTTTGTGCTTGAGTCATTTTGAGTTGCCCTTCCATAATAATGCATTTGCCCTTTGCTTCAAGCAGCTCCAATTGGGTTGCAATGATGTTATCTAGAAAATTAAAGATAATTTAAATCGATTGCCTAATTCCCATGAGTTGGTTTAGAAATTCCTCATGTTGAGCTACACTCAATCTTTTGCTAATATTTACCACTAATGTTTGCACATTGATGAGTGTAGAAACATTAGTTATAGATTTTACAAGTGCTTTCAATGCTTATGTAATTCTGTTAGCAACCACTTTTGTTGCTATCTCCTACCCTTGGTGCCACATCACTAATACAGTTGGCCCTTCGCCCTCCTCCTAGTGCACTAAAAAGGTAGCAACATTTCTAGATATTTCTAGGAATTTTTGTTATTGTGAGAGAGATATTGTCACCTCTCATGCACTAGGATTAGATGTCATGGGTAGCTATGTTCTTTGGGCTAAGAATATTGGCCCATCTCCCTTCATTTGGTTGATCATTTGAGGCACTTCATTGAGGTGACTCATTGTAGAATGGTGCATAGATGGATCCCCACCACTAATTTTTACTTATTGCTCTTGCTCATGCAAGATATGCTCTTGGATATCACGCAGGTGCTCCATGGTTGTATGAGCCTTCGACATTGTTTCTTGAGTGGATGGTGGAGGTGGCAACTATTTGTGCCTCCTATTTTGATATAGCAGGGATCTTATCCTTCGTCATTTCAGACCAAAAGGTGATGGGAGTATGTCTAATCGTATCCTTGGCATAGTAGACTATCCCTGCCCTTTTACAAAGTTTTCTGATAAAGCATGGAAATAGTAGGGTTTTTCTTTCATGTTCACTCTCTTTGAAGCACTTCTCTATCTCTAGATAGATTAGTTGTTGAAGGTTAACAAGGAATTTTACACTTAGAGTGACACAATCATAGGTAGAGAAGGCTATCACCTTGCTGGGCCTCACTATTAGATTAAGGTGATAGGCCACTATCTTGAAGTATCTACGCTTCGTCAGTGTGAGCGTGCTAAAATCCTTATAGTCAACCCCATAACATCACTAGGTCCACTTCCTTTTTACCTTAGGGTCTACTTGCATTGAGATTTTTGCCAAATGGATGCCAGAATTAGGTAGGCCAATAGCCTATGTAATTTCTTTTACCATGTAAGACATATAGATGTCCTTGATTCTCACAATGGCTCCTACGTTTCTACTATTCTAGAAGAGATATGTCTCTCCCATGTACCACTCCCCACTAGTAGTGATAATCAACAACATGGGAGAGCTTTGCAATTACATCTTAACTTATAGTGGAGCATGTTCTATGAATGGTCTAAAGTTCAGTTCTTTGAAAACTAAGCATTGGACATCGTGAGACTTGATTATGTCTAGGTAGGCTTATGTCAATGTGACTTCAAGTCTTGGTATAGGCCTTAGTGCTTCCCTCTTTGGGATTGTTCATTATAGCCTCTTCTTTGGGAATCTATTGAATAGATTCCACTTTGGGCTCCTCTTGAATAGGTCCCATTGCATTAGTTTTTACTACTTGCTCCTGAGCTTGGTTTTCTTGGTCCCTTCTAGTTCTAGGTCGTTTGTCCTTTGGTTGTGATCGTCCTTCTTCTTGAAGGCATTTTGGTCTAGGTGCCATCTATAATCACAAAATTACTAAGGATTAGCACTTATTGTGTAAGTTTGAAACATTGGAAATACCTTATCTCTTGGGGTAGTTACACTTGGTTAAGTTGTGATCATGGCATGGTTGATTATTTTAATATTAATAAATAATTTTATGTTTGCTGGAGTTCCTTAGAAAGGTTAAACTCTCAAAAATTTATGGTTTAATATTATTTTGTTTATTAATCCTTTGGTGGAGTTATAAAAAATTTTCATCAAAAACCTTATTGTTTGTGGCCTCCATGACAAAGAGCTTACCTTCAGTAGCTACAGGATTGAAGATCGAAGTGATTTGGACAAATGGTGTGAAAGTTATGGGCTCTAAAAAATTACAAAAACTCCCCTCCAATTTTGAAGATAATGAAAAAAAAATTTAAAGTGTGGGATGGTATTTATAGAATTTTTGGGCTACATCAATGAGGCCTAGTTGATGAGGTCGAGTCAACACGGTTGTTGACCACCATTGAATTTGTCAAAATTTGGAAAATATAGGAAGTTTTTGAACAAAAGTAGGATCAAATGGAAGCTCAAAAAGCCAAGAACATGATGAAATTATTAGAAGAGGATTTTGATATTTGGAATTAAGAAATGAGTAGAGAATGAGATCTCATAAAGAAGAATGCTTAAAGAAGCACATAGTTGGATGTATGATGGGATGCATGAAAAATTTTGATTGCGACAATGTCTATGGTTAAGGAACTTAGCTAATCAAACCATGAGATATGCAAGTGGGTCCTCCCCATAGTAGTCCATGCCATTTTTTGTCCTTACATAATCTTAGCTAAGGAGTCCATGGACCCTATAGTTGATTAATGGTTACAAAAAGTGAAGGACAAACCTAGAGAATTTATTTAAGAATTTCAACACAACAAACTAAGACATGAAACAAAAAAATGAAAATCAACAATGAACTTAGATATGGAGAGCATTGATGGATAAGAGAGAGAATGGAATGGATGTCCCAATCATGGTCACATGAAGTTCGTTGTGAGTTTTGTGATTAAATAACCTAATAAAGTTGAAACTGAGTCCAAATCAAAACCAACCACTGTCAGTGACTTCACATCACCACTATAGAACCAATCCACCTCCTTGAGACATAAGAATGTTGCCATAGATAAACACCATTCCTTATTTGAAAAGAGAAGAGAAGTGAAAAGTGAGAAAGGGCCTTAGTTAAAGGGGACATTTAGGCATGGGTAAGATGCCTTTCTAGTTCCATAACTAGTGGTTGTAGCCCATTTATTTTTTCTAAGGGGTATGATTTGAATTTTCATCATTTTTTATCTTTTATTATTATTATTATTTTTGGAATTTTTGGATGGGAACCACACCATGCAGAGACTTATTCAACTTCCTAGTATTGGTTGAGATGGAATGGTAAGAAATCCTTGAAAACACACATGTACTCAAGCAAGTAGAAAGGAACAAAGAGTATTGAATCCCCTTAAAGCCACACCCTTTTCAAACCTTTGAATATTTTTCAAGCTTGGAAACTACCAAGGTCACAAGTTTATTAAATTTTTATTAATGAAAAAGGAGCCTCATATTCCCAAAACAAGGAAAACCATAAAGCTTGTGAATGGGTGGATGATGTGGACTCACTACCTATCTTATGAAAATAGAAACCCATCTTAGTTATTAGTCATCAAAATTTAGAAATAGAAACCAAACATTAGTAAACAAAAATATTAAGTACAAACCACCATTAGTAACAACAACAACATCACTATGTTTTGTTGGCAATAAAGCACTTTTAGTATAAGACGAGAAAAATTCACACCAAAATAAGGAAAAATATAAAAAAAATTATAAAATATTTGAGAAAGATAAAATGTACTAACAATGTTATAAAAGAAAAATTTGGAAAAATAATAGTGTAAAAAAATGTAATAAATAAAAACAAAAAGATAAAAAAACTTGAGGAGCCATTATAATGGTTAGCATGGATGGACATCATCCCCATGACTAAGTTGTAAGGAGGAGATTTGAAAAACTGAACATGTTTGTTCATCTATTGATGCGTTTCTTTCACTAGCTTTCTTAGGTTCATGAAAAGGTTTGACCTATTGTGTATTGACTAGTTGCTTTTTGTTTGGGATTTTAGGTTTATAAATTAACATGATCCTAGAAGGAAAAGTTTCATAAATGATGTAAGGCACTTTCCACAACATCCGAAACTTAGTTCATTAAGGTACATGTGTGGGGTTCTAGTAGAAAACCTTATCTCCTAGTTGAAATTTGACTTTCATAGTTCTAAGGTCATGGTGTTGCATACTAAATTCCTCATGGATTTCATTTCAAGATTGGACTACCAATTGATTTTCATCTGGTACATTTAGTTTAATCAATCTCTCTTTTTGTGCTAAGCTTAGATCAAGATCCAAGTCACAAGCTATTGAAAGTGTATGAAGCTCAAATTGGATAGGTAGAGTTGATAATTTTCTGTACACTAGCTAATAGGGAGAGTAGCCTATAGGAAGTTTCCATGTTGAGTGATATGCCCAAAGGGAATAATTTAAATTTGTGCTTTAGTCTCTCCGATATTTGCTAATAGTTCTCATTAGGATCTTTGTGATCTCCCTATTGGTAACTTTTGCTTGACCATTGGCTTGGGGGTGGTAGGATGTTGTTAGTTCATGTTTAACCCTCAAGCATTGCATAAACTTGCAAAAAGCAACACTTGTAAAATTGGTTCCATTGTCAAAAATCAGTGTATGTGGCACCCCAAACCTATTCACAACATTTTTTTGTACAAACCACGTAGCAGTGGATGATGTACCATTGATGATGGCTGTTACTTCTACCCATATTGTGCAGTAATCAACGATGACGATTATATTTGCCTTTTTATTTGACATGGGTGTGATGGGACCGATGAAGTCAATGCCCTAGATGTCAAAGGATTCCAATAGTTAAATTCACTATTGAGGTTCCTCCATTTAAGCGATCATCCCATGATCTCATTAACAACATTTGCAAGAGTGAATAAATTGGTGGGTGATGAGTGGCAAGGTACCCCTACGCTCAACCATACAAATACGAGCGTTACACGTGCGATTCGATCAAACTTTGTAGACGGACTAGTTATGGCATCTAGATAGTTAGCCTTAGGTCACAGTTCGCTGTCTTCCCACCTGGACTAGTATTAGCTTTGTCAAGTATGGTTTAGTCCAGAGTGAGGTGTATGATGGGTTTCTAATCTAATGCTACTCCTGAAGGTAGTGGAAAGTAATATTAACTAAGCTAAGAGGGAAAGGGTGAGAGAGAATCTAAGCTAGCCTAAGTGCAATGAGAAACTGTTCCTTGATTATCCATACACATCTTGGACTTTTTGCATGACTACCACTAGGATTACCAAGTGCAGATCCTAGGTACGCTACTGGGTTACCAAGTAGTCACACTTAAATGCTCGCAATTAAGTCATAATCATTCTACATTTTAACATGAGATAAGGATGAGAGATATTAACTAGGAAAGTAGTAAATAGCAATTAATTAAATAATTACACGAAGTGAGTGATGCAATGATGAAGTAATCTTGATCTTTATTTCTAGCCATGTGCATGTCCAATTACGTCACACTTGAATAAGGATGTTGTACAATTACAATCACCACACTGCGGTCATACACGGAGAGGAAAAGGGTTGAGAGGAGAGGAAATGAAAACTAAAATCAAAACTAACTCTAAAAAATGACTCTCCCCAAACTCATTTGTCTACCTCTTATTTATAGATGAGGAGACAGGCCGCGATATCACGTATGTGACATTACGGCTAGGCATGCGATATCGCGTATGCAATATCCTGGTCATCCCAAATTATGACTCATCATACCCCCATGACTGAATGGATTATTAGAGGGGAAAATGGGATTATGCTGCAGTCTGGAATGAAAAAAAATGAAGACACAACACAAAGAATGTTCTACATCTACAAAAATGGATGGAACTCATGTAGTTCTAGGTGGCGGTGGCTCCTCCATTGGTGCTTTCCCTTTGTCTTATGCTCTAGGTTTTGAGGCTTGATGGTGTTGAAGTATGGCCTAGAGCTTCTCCTCTTTGGTTCGAGGGTCTTGTGCCATCCATGCTAATGTTCCAATTTTTGATGGAGTTGGCACTTCCCACAGATAGGGTAGTTGCGGAAACATTTGATTGGCCTTGACATACCAAGCTACAAACACCCATCGTTCCTCTTCATAGGCTCTAGCTTTATCCTTGTACTCTTGAAAATCTACCAGCCATTGAGCCAAATTTGCTGTGACACCCTTTTGGCCTTGGTAGCTTGCCTTTACTAGCTCAAGTTCAGAATTTGCAACTTCTAATTTTTCCAACAGCTTCTTGCATTCTGCAAATTCTGCTTCATATTTGATGTGGGTGGTTGCTACTTGTTGCTCAAGATCTGTCCTCAGGCATCCTACTATTAACATGGCAAGGTTGGCATACCTCAGATTTGGCAACTCCATATATTCTATCAAATCCTAAATCTACACGTCTCGGCTCTTAACTTTCGCTTGGTGGGTAAAGGCATATGTGTCCAATATGGCCCGCCAGTCAGTGTGTTAAGCACTGATAGCATTGATCTGGGCCTTGGCCATATGGATCTCCTTCTCAAGGATCTATTTGTACATCCCCACATGATCTCAGAAGTGCTCCTTCAGCTTCTCATGTTGTTTAGCCTCGTTTTGCCACACACTTATTTCAATGGCTATCTTTTGACGAATTGCACGCACCTCCTCCATTGAGAGGGTTCGGTTCTCTCTAGCTAAATGACTTATTTTTTGGTTGACTCCAATGAATTGTTCTAGAAATTGATGAAAGTGTTCCTTGAGAACGTTCTTTTGCTTCTCCATAGTGGTCAACCGAAGGTTGTTGGTAGCAAGTTGTTTATTTTCTTCTTGTAAGGTGTTGAGTGCCTTAAGATGCGCATGAGTTTGTGTGTGTGCTATGGAGGCATCCCAAACAGCCTTCTCTTTTTCATCAGCCACCTTTTTATTCTCCACTATTAGCTTGGTTAGTTGCTTAGTTATAAAATTATCTAGCTGGTCTACGCGAACAAATTGCAAAGGATCTTGCTATGCTGCTTGTAGGGCCACGAGTTACTCTTGTAATTTTTACACTTCGACTTCAGCGTGCTCGGCCCTCACTTCTGTTAAGACCAGCTACCCCTTCATGGAAATGAGGTTTAACTGAATTTCCGTAACATCCTGAGGGATGTCAAATAGGGACGTCATTACTTTCCCTTTTTTGAGTAATCGATCAAGTGCATCCTCATGTTTTGCAGGAGTCATTGAGGTTCTGGCCAAAGTTTGAGCATCCCGTGCTCCTGTGAGATCTATCGGTGGCACAACAGGTACATTGAATGATTCTTTGATGTGGTCTGTGACTACTTCTAAAGCTCCCGTGGCATC
Source organism: Gnetum montanum (assembly GCA_015680685.1). NCBI lineage: Eukaryota > Viridiplantae > Streptophyta > Gnetopsida > Gnetales > Gnetaceae > Gnetum > Gnetum montanum. The sequence goes on from MNCI01000193.1 coordinate 38,014, forward strand.
TTGGTGTTGCATGACCACCATAGTGGCCCCTTCACCAGTCTCTAATTACACTTGGAAAGATGCCGTGTTTCTTGAGATTTGTTGTGACCATCTACTTTCCCTTCCTCCTATGTGAATAGATACTTCACCCCTTGTATGATCCAAAGAAACAATAGGCTAAATAGCATTATCAATGATGTGGAAGAGGTTTGTGTCATCATGACTTCCCCAACTGACCGTCTCAGCGATGATCCTAAGATGGCTCATCGATGGTCTATAGTCTTGCAGTGGTGGCAGCTGATCCTGGCCTGTGCTAGGCCCTACTTCCTATTGTTGGCTAGGACCTGTGCTTGGAGGTTGGATGGGTCCTGCAAGTTGAGTTGTAGTTGGTCTAGCCATCTATTCTTCTTCTTCTTCTTTCGGTCCCAACGTCTCACTAGTGATTTTCCTTAGGGCTGGCGACTTTAACAGTTTAGCATATGAAGCAGTCTGGACTTTTCAAAGGACATCATTGGTGTACCCCCAAATACCAGCATGTTGGCAAAGCTTTCTGATAAGACAAGGGAAAGGCAGTTCCATCTTCCCTATCTTCCATTCCTCGAACTGCCTCAGAATCTCCGTTAAATATAGATGGGGAAGGTTAGCATTAACCTTTCCCATCAACACTGCACATCCTCTTACTACATACATTGATATTCTTTTTAAGCCCTTCATGGGGAAGAGGTGATATGTTCCAATTTTAAAGTAAATACTCTCTTCCATCGTCAACTCACCAAATGTTTTATCTCTGCCATAAGCCCTTTCCAACTAATCTTGTCACACATTGGGGTTTGAACAGGTGGATAACTGAGCACTTTGAACCCTATATTTGGAAGGTTTAACACTTTGAAAATGGCCTACATGGAGAAATCAATTGTCACATCACAAATATTGACAATGGTGCCTTGCTCCTTATTGTGCAAGAATTGGTACATCTCTCCTAGGTACCAGACACCGCTTTTAGAGAGGGTAGGTTAGGTGATCCCTAATAGCCTTAGGAGCAAACTTTGCAAAAGATTCGAAGTTCAATTCCAAAATCACTGTAGTGAATGTGGAATTTTCATGGATGGCTTGAATACAATCTTGGGGCAACGTGAGATGTTGTCCGTGTTCAGGTGCTGCAGCAACTCCTCCTTATGCCTGCCCATACTGTATGGTAGGAGAAACCTCTTGATGAATGCTGAATGATTGTTCCTCCTATTCTACATGTTGTTTGGTAGGATCTTATCTTCCACCTCTCTGAGATCATTTGCTTGCACCTTGGGTAGGACCTTCCTGTTGTCCACATTTTGGGGCCACCTATAATCACACGGGCCAAGCATTAGTAAGGTTGTTTTTGAAGTTAAGTTATACCTTACTACTTTCCTTAATTAATTAATTTGTTTATCTTTGTGTGATATTACCTGAAAGATTGTAATGAGTCTTGTGACTTAGGTGGTTTCCAATTTTTAGTTTCTCGATATACCTAGGGATTAAATGATTTTTGGGCATAATTATTCTAAGTGTTATAGCTAATTACCCTAGATGATGTCCTTTGGGCAATGATAAATTCCAAAATATTTAGGTGCTTTTCGGCAGGTGTCCCTCCCCCACGACTAAGTTGAACACTTCGGGTTCAAGCAGGTTCAAATGGAATTAAAATCGGAGTACTAGTGAGCAAGATGGAGGTTGACAAGCAAAGGTGTCACACTTGCAAGTCGAAGAGAAAGAGTTGAAAAACTCCCCTGCGTGAATGGCAAGAAATGATGCTTAGTGTTGTGTGGGGGGGAGGGGGGTTCCTATTTATAGGGTTGGAGGGATGTGATATCACGTACGATACATTGTGTACGTGATATCACGTCGACCACGATATCGTGTACGTGATATCACAGCCTATCGATGTTATAGGCCAGAGGGAAAAAATCAAATTTTTAGGGTTTTATGGAAAATAAAATATGAAAGAAAGGACATGTGGCACATGTTGAAGGTTGCTAGGGTAATTCCATTAACTTGAAAGGCACAATTAATTATGATGGTGTTTTGATCAATAAAACCTCGGAGGGGAGAAAAAGGCTATGTAATGATACATAGGAACGTTGAAATTCAGAGGGGTAATAGTAGGGAAAGAACGTTATGAAAAATTTTTCCGAGGGTAAGAAATGGTATGTGTGAGCTATGTCATAAGTGAAGATTACAAAATATTACACAAGTGGATCCTCCCTAAAGCAGGTTCCAACCTATAATGCCCTTGTGTAACCACACTTAAAGTGTCGGTGGGCACTAGAAGGGTTAAATGCAATCTGTATTGATTCTACAAAACACACACATGTAATTATCACCAGAATGAGATGAGAATTCTACGCTACATGGGACATGAGCAATAATTACATGAATAGTGAGATGAGACGAACTACATAAGGGATTGTAGAAACTGGGAGATAAGGTAACTAACCCAGGGCACAGTGAATCCTACGTGTAAAGCATGATTAAGGTGTCATTGACTCATCGTTCCAAGATCAGGACTAAGTCCATTCCTCTGATCAGTGACATCGCATTGTTTCATGCTATTATGAGCAAATACGAGAGTACCATAACAAAAAGGCATATGATCATTTGGAATTTTGTTTAAGGGAGGAGTGATTTTTGTTTTGCAGCACTTTGTTTTTCTTCTTTTCTTTTTTTCCTTCTTTTTTTCTCTCCTCTTTTTTTTTCTCTCTCTCTCTCTTTTGAATGTTGAATCTAGAGAAGCTGCCAACCTTCAGGCATGGGTCCATGTCTTTCCAATGGAACCCCCTAGAATAGCATTGGATTTTTGAGTGCCCTTTTGATTACTCTTACTCCCATTTTTCATTAGATCTACAAAGATCTTAGTACAACCATGTTGCATGATAACTCCCACAGATGTCACCAAAGAGAATCCACAAGTCCCCTTGATGTCACACCCTAATCATTCCCTCTTGGTCCATCCTTCTTCATTCCGGGTACAATGAACACAAAATTAATTTTAAGTTTTAAGAATGTCAAGAATATCACTATACCCTCGAATAGAACCTCTTATTTGTAGAACAGATGAGTGGGTGTAATGGGCTCACTGTCCAAATAATTGATTACTTGAGACTTAATAACATAGAACACATCTCAACCAATAATTCACATGAGTGTTTTATTAGTAGACGAGATTACTTATAAGAAGAAAAAAATACTAAAAAGACAAAAAGATAAAACAAGAAGTTGAAAAATGAAAAAAAAAATAATTGGAAAACAAAAGATTGTAAAATTAAAGAAAATGAAAAGTGGTTAGTAATCTTGCTTGTTATTAGAATGGGGAATATCCCCCATAACTAATTAGTTGAGGATGGCAAGGATTAAGAAATGGAAAATGAGGATCCTTGCATGTTGGAAATATTGGGGCCTGGTCATACTTACCCGATTGAGGTTCACACACTTGATTATAGTAAGCATAGTGGGGTAATTTATATGATGTAGTTCCTGGATAACGAGTTGACCCACTATGATATTTGGGACCATTAGATGGTATGCAAGGATTGGGATGATGCCTTCCATGGATGTGTTCATTAGGCCGTATTGTTGTTGGAGTGTGAGTTGATGGCCCTGATAAAGTAACATGAGGTGTTGGGTTCGAAGATAAGGGTGCACCACAGGGTTGGACTTGTGCTATGTTGGAGGGTGCAGTGGCCTTAGAATTGTGTTGTTCCTTCCTAGGGTCGTTTCTAAAGAAGGGACACCTTCGATGTTGCTGAGGTCTCTCTCTGCTCTTGGAAGTAGTAGCACAAGTAATGTTTGTGAGTTGTTGTTGTAGTGCAGACACCGTAGGAATAGTTGGTGGCAATGTAGAAGGAGGGAAAAATTAAAAATGTTGAAAGTTAGGAGGAGTATAAGGTGCACAAGGTGGTGGTTGTGTTGAAGACATGGGCTGATAGTATTGAGGAGAATGGTATTGCGGTGAGATAGAGTATGTTGTTTTGGTTGGAGAAACATGATGTTGAACTAGATAAGCATTTGGATTCAGATAATATGAAGGGTGTCTCCAGTTTAGGGGTGGACTCCCCCATGACTGGGATTTTTGCCACTATGATCAAGCATAGTATCTCTATACAAACTCTGGATGTAATGTGTTTCCCCAATGCTCATGTAAATGTAACAATATTGGGCATTGGCCCTTGGGGTGATCGTACAGGCATATGTTGCATTCATACATATGATTGGAAGTTGAGCTCTTATTTTTCTTATCCCTTCTTTCCGATTGTCTAATGTTTTGTCCTGCTTCTTGGGTTGTTAAAAATCTATCTCCAATAATATCGATAAATTCTCCATACTTTTTATATGTCCATTCCAACATCTTATTGATCCTTGCCTTGACTTCTTCTAATGATTTTTGTATTGGCAAAGATGATTCTTTCTCCTTGTGATAGGTTGATTTCTCCTTTTTATGATCATGGAACTTTGTTAAGTTGAGATTTTGGTCCCATTGATGTTTTTCAACACTCTCCCATCTAGCCATTTCTCCTTCTTCTTTTGCTACCCACTTAATAAGCTCTTGGACTTGATGGGTTCGTAGTTTGTATAGTTGACCTTGGGCATGCATTCCTAAGGTATCTCTTATTTCATTACGTAGCCCATCAATGATATGGTACATTAGCCTTTCCTTGGAGAACCCATGGCCTGGATAGTTATTTAACAATGCATAATATCTTTCTAAGGCTATGTCCAGGGGTTCATGTTGTGCTTGTTTCCACTCTTGGATTTGTTTCCTTAAGGCTGACACTCTTGCATAGGTTCGATATATTTCGTTAAAGAGCTCTACCATTGTTGACCAAAGTTGTATTGAATTTGGTTTTAACGATCTATACCATACTTTTGCTTGGCCAAAAAGTGTCATAGGAAAGAGCTTAAGTTTTTTCCAACCGTTATCAATGTTGTTCCATGTGCAGGCATCGTAGAAGGCTTGTAAATGTTGATGCGGATCTAAGTTATAGCCTCTTGAGAAATTGGAGAAGTTATTTAAATTGAGCCTAGGTAGATGCCTCTCTTTACGATGCCTACGGGAAATTTGAATAACCTCTTGTATTTGTGTTAGGCTTATAATGGCTAGTAGGGGTTTATTATCATCAGGTAAGTTATGCTTTTGTGCATTGGGATGACATTGCTTTTGTTGATGTTTATAAGAAACCCCCACTTTAGGTTGTGTACTCCAATCTTCATTGTCATATAGTTCATTGGTTCTCCAATGAACTTCCTGACTAAGTGTGGCATTATTGTAATCTTGTAGGAGAGGCATTGTTGTGAAGTTGTGTGTGAATTTGTGTGTGACTTTTCAAAATTTTTCTTTCTAACAGATATATCATTAAATCCTTTACAACGACCTTGTATGATATAAGTAATCTAGATAACTAGCACCATCCCTGGCAATGGCACCAATGATGAGTGGCGAGGTACCCCTACACTTAACCATACGAATACGAGAGTTACATGCATGATCTGGTTGAACTTCGTAGATGGAATAGCTATGGCATCTAGACAATTAGCCTTAGGTTGTAGTTTGCTGTCTTCCCACCTAGACTAGTATTAGCTTTGTCATGTATGGTTTAGTCTAGAGTGAGGTGTACGATGTGTTTCTAATCTAATGCTACTCCTGAAGGCAGTGGAAAGTAATATTAACTAAGCTAAGAGGGAAAGGGTGAGAGAGAATCTAAGCTAGCCTAAGTGCGATGAGCAGCTGTTCCTTGATTATTCGTACACATCTTGGACTTTGTGCATGACTACCACTAGGATTACCAAGCGTAGATCCTAGGTACGCTACTGGGTTACCAAGTAGTCACACTTAAATGCTCGCAATCAAGTTGTACTCATTCTATGTTTTAACATGAGATAAGGGTGAGAGATATTAACTAGGAAAGTAGTAAATAGAAATTAATTAAATAATTAAACTAAGTGAATGATGCAATGATGAAGTAATCTCGATCTTTATTTTTGGCCATGTGCGTGTCCAAGTATGTCACACTCGAATAAGGATGCTGTATAATTACAATCACCACACTATGGGCATACACGGAGAGGAAAAGGGTTGAGAGGAGAGAAAAGGAAAACTAAAATCAAAACTCTAAAAAATGACTCTCCCCAATCTCATTTTTCTACCTCTTATTTATAGATGAGAAGACAAGCTGCGATATCACGTATGTGATATCGCGGCTGGGCATGCGATATCATGTACATGATATTGCGGTTATCCCAAATGACGACTCATCAGTGGGCATCCTTGAAGATAGTTTGCCAAGAATGCCCTAGCATCAGGATCTTAATGGTCATGTGTCTCCTAGCATACTAACCCCCACAAGAACCCTCAGAAGTATCTGAGAGAACATGTAGTTGATTAGCATGAGGTACATACCAACGAATGAGGTCATCAGCACACACCTTGTAAAGGTGCCTATTAATTTCCATGAAGTTTTTGGCTTGATGAAGAAACTATTGTTTCTTTTTGTAGTCTAGATCTTGTGGCATCTCTTGAGTAAGAAGAGAAGTGATGATGCCATCATACCATTTTGGTTCTATGAGCACTTGTTAATTTATTGCACCTATAAAGAGGAGTTTATCAAAAAAATTGATTAGATAGTAGTCTCTTCTCTTTTTTTTATCCCATAATAACCAAGAAAAGTGATCAGTGACCACATTATCAATCCCCTTTCAATATACCATTATGAGATCAAAATCCTGCAAGATCACCAACCACTGTATGATAGCATACACCATGGCCATTAGTTCTTTCTTCATTTTGGTCTAATTCAACTATGCACCTACAATGCATCAACTTGCGTAGTGAATGTAATATGGATGTTTCTTATTGTTGAACTACATAAGCATGGCTCCTAAGGCATAATTTGATGCATTTGTCATGATATGAAATGGTCTAGACCAATCAGGTGCTCGTAGAATTGGAGTCTCTATGAGCTTCTACTTGAGGCTTTGAAATGCATTTTCACATTCCTTGGTCTAGATGAATGAAACATCTTTCTTTGTAAGCTCTACCAATGAATTTTCGATCTTAGATAAATTTTCTATAAAATGATGGTAGTAGCCAATGTGTCCAAGGAATGGTTGAACATCTTTAATGATTTCTGGTTGGCAAGTTATTCCTTGGATAACTCTGATCTTTTTAGGATCCACCTCAATCCTTGCCTAAGAAATTCTATGCCCCAATACAATGCTTTTCTAGATCATTAGATGGCTCTTCTACTAATTGAGCCAAAGATTTATCTCCACACATCTTTTAAGCACTTGCTCAAGGTAGTCCAAGGCTTACTAAAATGTGGCATCATAGGTGGAGAATTCATCCATGAAGACTTTCACCTCACAACCAATTTGTTGCTGAAAAATGCTCAAGACCAAGTGTTGGAATGTTGCAGGAGCATTGCATAGATCAAAGGGTATCTTTTAATATGTAAAATTTTCCTAGGGACTTGTGAATGTTATTTTGGCTTGATCCTCAGAAGTGATTTGGATTTGGTTATGTCCATTATAACCATCTAGGAAGCTAAAATAGAAATGCCCAAAAATGGTGTTAAACACTTGATCCACAAATGGCAATGGAAAGTGATCTTTGAATGTTGTCAAATTCAATAGCTAGAAGTCGATGCAGACCTATCACTTATCATCTTTCTTTAGCACAATCAAGAGTAAACTAACCCACTCACTATCTGCAATGGGATAGATAAACCATAGCTTGAGGAGTTGTTTGATTTCCTCTTTGATGACTTGCTTCAATTTTAGGTTCAACTATCATTGCAACTACCTCTTTGGCTTTATGGCTAGATCAGTTGTAGATATGATGTTGGCATATCCTAGGATCAATCCTTGTGAATCTAGGATATGACCAAGCAAAGGTTGTTGGCTGTAACGACAGAAAACGTCGGCAGCTGGAAAATACCGAACAGATTCCGTGTAAACAGTTTTAACCACGGATCCGTGTGAGGGCTATGCTGGAAAAACGAATCCGTGGCGCCTTGAACGGTCTTGTCGATCAGACAGGGACTTACTAATCAGTAAACCGATGAATGTCTAGTGAAACGATATGATTCGAGGAATCGCAAAAATGAGGGGAAAACGATGTAGATGAATTGCAATGATGATAACGCTAAACACGATAAGAGGAGGCTGGCATAAGAAAAACACGTAGTTTCAAGATCTATGCTTTGACTTAAAAAATGTGTATTTTTTATATCTCATTACACTGGGGAGACCCCGATTACTGGATGTGAAGTAATGCACAAAACAACAAGAAAACTATCCAAACAGAAGTCCGATCTACCTCGAGGGCTAAAGCCGGGATGCAAGGAAGGTCAAGCTCTGACGCCTACCGATCAACTGTTTCTGACCAATAGAGTCTTCCCCAGCAGAACGATTACTCTTGTTGCCGGTACTCAAAGAGAACTGTGCTCTGTTTCTGCCGGAAGGTGATGCTGTCAACAATTGCCAAAGCGCTGCTCTCTGTATCTCTGCTCAAAAGGTGATAAGTGCTCCAGTGCTCAGAAAAATGCCTTTGCTTCTCTAATTTGCCAACCCCGGTATCTTTGTCAACTGGGGTATTTATAGGCTGCGACGCTCCGTGGAAAAGGTGCAACCCTGATGACGTGTGTCCCGAGTGTTTCGGGCACTATTGGTTTGACCATTTTTGTGTCAAAACTCATGACTACGCACAATACGCTCGTTAGCGTATTGTGCGTGTGAAGAAGAGGTGCACGTCGGGCATGTCTCAATTGTCTTTGAGTTATATTACGCTCATTCATGCTGTGTTGCGTGTATGAGCGTAACGTAACATGGAAATAATGGATTCAAGCTGTTTTACGCTTTCTTACGTAGCCGCGCGTAATGAAGCATAAACAATGTTTAGCTCGGTGATGCAATACGCTGCGATACGTTGCGTTGCGTGATGAGCAGTCGCACTTTCTTAGACTTTGCCTTTGACTGTTCTGGAGCTTATTACGCTGCCGTGCGTAGCAGAGCATAAACCTGGCCTTGAACAAAAGACTTAGCAAAATACATAAGAAGTCATATATCACACTGCTTAAGCTTCTCCCTATGCCGAAGTAACTATCCTTCTGATGCTGGACTGTGTTTAAGAAAAGTCATGCTAAGCGTCATTACGCTGGGTTGCGTGATGTAGCGTAAACAGAAAAAGCATAGAAAGATTAGGAATCTGCACAAGAAGTTGAGGACTCAATGCTATGCACCTCTTGGTGTTGCACTATCTTAGTCTCCCTTCTGGAATTCTGACATGCACCCTTGCTTGAATTACGAATCTTTGACTAAGGCCGACTCGCAAATTTTTCACGGTGTTTCAATGGCCCCTCTTTGTTGATGGTTGGAGGGCTTACCCGAAAGACGTCGACAAAGAATACGAAACACCGGATTGGTAGAAGCAAGAACAGTGTCCATCCATGGCTACTCAAGGGTTGCCCTGTCAATATGGAAGAGCAAAGCTGGAGGGAATGGGAGGTAGAATGGCATTAGTAGGAAACAGGTTCAGAGAAGATGTAAAATGAGTCAGGATGGTAGGAGTATGGAATACGCTTACTACACGCACAGAAATGTACGCACATTTATGTTGATAGGAATGCTTCCAGACGAGCGTAGCACGTCAGCCTGAGATCTCTCTGTCACTGATTATAGTAGGAATGCTTGCAAAAGGAGCATGACGCATCACTTCTGCGATATCTCTACTAGTGTGAGTGCGGAAAATGGATACTTGCGTATGTAGGTTTTGCGTATGGGAAGCGGGTGGTGGGGATGAAAGGAAACAAGAGCTAAGGGTAAGGATTGTGAGAAGTACAGGCCTGCAGTTCCAAGTGGTCGGGCAAACCTGAGTAGCCATCTCAAAACGTTGTTGTTCTTCACCGCTTAGGTGAACGCATCTTTGAACGGCATCCTTGAAACAAGTAACCTGCAACCATAGAAGAAAATAGAGGACACCACTGCTCATGTAAACAAGAGGCGAGGTTGTTGAAACAAGCGCCGTTTGATGCGAGATCGAGCGATTGGGCCACGAAGAAGAAGCTGGAGTATGAGGGTGGAGCCGCCAATCCTGACGATTGGCCCAACATATCTTCGCCAAAAGGCATCAGACACAGTGCACCTAATTGGTTAGGCAAGGAACCAGCAAGATGAATTTGCGAAGCCAGCATCCGATAGCGATGATCGGCGGAGGTTCACGAGGTTGTTGTCGATGAGGATTTCATCGGGGCTCCGGCTGGCGAGACTAAACCCTTAGAGGTACCACCACTGCAGTGGGCGCAGCGACGGTATCTCTGAGGGATCAGTAAGATGCCTCTCAGCTTGTCCGAGGAATTAGTAGGATGCCAGTGGGGTGGCGACGCTGGGACTGTCCCAGTATCCCACCTCATTTGTCGTACAGCTGTGCGGAGACGATCACGCTCACTTGATTGACATGACAGCAGTCTGTAAGTCCCAGTTTTAAGTCCTGGTAGACTGTCATTGCTGGTTTTAAGTCTCAGCAGACCTTGGTCCTGGTTTAAAGTCCAGGCAGACCGAGAAATGCTAGTTTTACGTCGTAGTGGACGATGGAGTGTCTAATTTATGGTCTCAGCAGATCGTGCTATGGATGTCAGTTTCATGTCATGACCCAAGGACAGGGCTGTGTTAGTTTTACATCTTAGCAGACGGCTACTTACCGTGCCAGTTTAGCGTTGTGGCGGACGCGTGCAAAAGATTCCAGTTTTTCGTCTTGGCGGACCTGTACAACATTGCCAATTTTACATCATAGTGGACGATTACAACTTGCCAGTTTAGCGTCATAGCGGATGAATATTACCAGTTTAGCGTCGTGGCGGACACGTGCAAGGAATGCCAGTTTTACGTCGTAGCGGACGATCAGTGCCAGTTTAACGTCGTAGCGGACGTGTATCACCAGTTTAGCATTGTAGCGGACGCGTATTGCCATACCTGCTGCTGACACCGTAGATGCTGTTAAATGTAATACCGCTTCAGATATACATGATTTACAGGATTTGATAATTCATTGCCATTGACGTCTGCTAACTTGAATGCTCCGTTGCTGTACACGTCAACCACCAAGAAAGGGCCTTCCTAGTTTACAGAGAATCTGCTTACTGGTTCATGCACGGCCTTGAGAACTAGATCTCCTTTGTTGATCGGGCGTTGTTGAAGGTTGTGGCGATGTTTCTGTCGCTGTTTGTCTTGATACCTTTCAATCGTGTCAAGAGCCTATATCCACTTCTCTTCGACTGAATCTAGATCTGCGATTTAAGACTCGGTGTGTTGAGCCTCATTTATAACCGTGGAGAGGACCATTCTCAGAGAAGGGATTTGCAACTCGAGAGGAAACACTACTTCAGACCCGTAAACCAGGCTATAGGACGTACTACCTGTAGCCGTCCTACACGTAGTACGATATGCCCATAGCACATAGAGGATCTGTTCGTGCCACCGCCTTTTGTTGCCATCGAGCATTTTCTTGAGCAGATTGATGATCACTTTGTTCGTTGCTTCAGCTTGACCATTCGCTTGCGGGTAATAGGGAGAGGAAAAGGATTGTCTAATGCCCAGGTTGTCATAGAAGGATTTAGTTTCCGTGCTACTAAATTGTGGCCCATTGTCGGTCACGATAGTCATCGGGAGGCCAAATCTGGTCACTATATTGTCCAGGATAAAATGGAAAATCTACTGAGATGTGGTCTTTCACAGGGGAACAACCTCTACCCACTTTGTAAAATACTCAGTAGCGGTAATGATGAAGCTATGACCTGCGGAAGACTTCGGTGTGATGGGGCCTATAATGTCTAGTCCCCATCACTGAAATGACCATGTTATTTGCGTTGTATGTAATTCTATGGGTGACACGTGTATGAGGTTAGCATGACGCTGACACATGTCACAAGTTTTGACCTTTTTCAGGCAATCCTTTTCCATGCATGGCCAGTAGTATCCTAAACGACAGATTTTTAGGGCCAGAGCCCGTGGTGTTACGTGGCCACTGCACAGTCCCTCGTGAACTTCGCCGACTATATGCTGTGCTTGGTTTTTGTCGACGCAAGTCAGCAGCATGCCATCAAAGGAGCATCTACAAAGAGTGCTATCTCCGATGATGATGTATTGCCTAGACCACTTACGAATTGCGTCTTTCTGTGCGCATGTCAATGCAGACGGTAGCTCGCCCTATAAAAGGTAAGTTTTAATGTCGTTGTACCATTCAGGCATGCTTTCTTCGAGAAGAGAAGAGATTTGCGCCATCTGAATGACAGGACTTGCGTAGTTTGTAATCAATTTGGGGTAGGTGTCCAAAAGATGTGCAGGCACGTTCAAAGCCAGTGTTGCCAGTGCGTCGGCTAGTGTGTTATCCATGCGTGGCACGTGCTGGGCATCGATGGTCGCAAATCGTCTGAGAAGATCTTTAGTCGTATTGTAGTAGGGCTGCAAATGTACAGCCTTGCAAGCGTAGACTCATGTGATTTGATTTATGACAAGCATCGAATCACCCCTAATCGCCAGGTGTTGAACATCGAGTTCACTGGCAGTTAGTAATCCCTTGAGGAGCCCCTCGTACTCTGCCACATTGTTCGTACAGGGGAAGGTCAAGCGGTAAGCGTGCAGACGCACATCCTCAGGCAATAGCGTGATAACAGTGGCAGCACTGCCACCACTAGCGGTTGAAGCGCCGTCAAAGTACAACGTTGCTTCGGGGCCTGTCGAGACAGGGCTTAAACTATGTACATGTTCGTCAGGGAACTTTGGCTCTATAGTCGCCTGATTGTTAATCGGTGAAGTTATTAACTGGTCAGCTATCGCTTGGCCTTTTATAGATGATTGGCCGATATAGTGCAGATCGAATTCTGCCGTGATAGCCTTCCAGTGAGCTATTTTACTACTCTTGTATAAGCTATGTGTAATGGCCCTAAGAATGTTGTTTTTACAGATGACGTTGACCTTGCTACGGAAAAGATAATGTCTGCATTTTTTAAGCGTAAAAACTAATGCTAGGCAATTACGCTCTACGTCGTTATACCTCGTTTCATACGCACATAGGGCATGACTCAAGTAGTAGATGGGCACTTCCGACCCATCATCCCTCCTTTGACAGAGTAATGCGGCTAACGCTACGTCCGAAGTTGCGAGGTAAATGTAAAAAGGCAAGTCCCTTTGTGGTGGGAAAACCGTCGGTAAATGTTGCAGTTCTTGTTTTAAACTGTCAAACACACGTTGGCAATCGTCGGTCCATTCGAAATTAACCCCCTTTTTCAGCAAGTGTTGCATAGGGTGTAGCTTGTCGGTTAATCTCGAGATGAACCGGCATATAAACTGTCAGCGTCCCTGTAACCCGCGTAATTGCTTGAGGTCTGCAGGAGGCGTGAGCTCAACAATGGTTTTGACCTTATCAGGGTCAACTCGTATGCCAGCTTTCGACAGCACAAACCCCAGCATGCGTCTGGTTTTGACTCCGAATACGCACTTCTTTGGGTTAAGCCAGAGCTCGTATTTGGAACATCTTTTAAGGACTAACTCAAGGTCTCCTGAATGATCCTCAGACTTTAAAGACTTAACTGCTATATCGTCTACGTAATCATTCAGCCTTCCTAAGAGGTAATCGCTGAAGATGTATGTCATGGCTCGTTGATAAGTTGCTCCGGCGTTCTTTAGACCAAAAGACATCATATTATAGCAGAAGGTGCCCCAGGGTGTCATGAATGTCGTGGTCAGTTGATGTTCTGGGTTAATACGAATCTGGTTATAGCTTGAAAAGCCATCCATGAAGGACAGTAGCGCATGCCCAGCTGTTGTGTCGACTAGCTGGTCGATACTTGGAAGTGGGAAGTTATCTTTGATTGTTGCCTTATTCAAATCCCGGAAGTCGATGCAGATGCGTATGCTTCTAGTCTTCTTTGGGACAACTACAATGTTAGACACCCAATCCGAGTAATCGACTACATGGATGAAACCAGCCTAATACAGTTTAGTGATTTCATCACGCACGGCTAGCGCGATTTCTGGCTTGATTTTGCGTGCCTTTTGCCTAACTACTTTAATCTGTGGGTCTAAGATGATGTTATGCTGAATTAGCCTAGGATCTAGTCCAGGCATATCCTCGTATGACCATGCAAAGACAGTAATGTTGTCTTGCAGGACTTGTTTTATGGCATCGTGCATTTTTTGGTCTAACAAAGAACTGACTTTAAGCATTTTAGCCTCACCCTTATGCGTAACGATAGGAACCTCACTGAAGGGGTCTTCGGTTATGTCCCCAGCCTCCAGGTCTAGCATGCGCGTCGACTGTTCTGGCCATTCTGGGTACGTCTCCGATGCGGCTATGGTTACGTCTTCTAAAGAGGGGTTAACGTCTACTAGCGTGAAGTCAAACTGCCTAATTACCTTCCCGTATGGGCCCGCCAAAGTTAGGGGTGTTGAAGTTGTTGCGTCCATTTGCCGTCTGTCCTGCAAAACTACCAAGTGCATAAATGATTAGGAGACAAGTGATGTGATGTCACCGAACGTGGAAGGCTAACTGAATTTTGAATATTGTAGACAAGCTGTAATCAATGCAACCCGATTACGAGGCGATAAAATGTGGAAGTTTAACGTCATTTTGGTCTGTGGCGCGTGCGATATCAGCCGCATTAATATCTGGATTTTCGGGTACCGTTTTAGGAAAGTCCCGCTAAAATCGGATATCGTGTCGATGATCCTCGCATATAAGTAAGTAGTTTTTTGATGAGGACAGGTTGTTGGCTGTTGAGAATTCGAATTCATGACTATCGCTAAGAGAAGGAAGAGCAGAAAGTTAGAGCGTGTAATCTTGTGAAGATTTGCAAGTGTTAAGTTGTAAAAAAAATTCTGAAGCCATTGCAATGGCACCGAAGATCAAGAGGAAGAATGAAAAACTGGCCAAAATCGATGAAATACAAGCAACTCTGGATCGTGTTTCGCAGGCGCTGGTCGATGTTCGTGACCCTATGCCTTTGAACCGGTTAGTCATTCCTTACATGCTTATGTTTATTTCAATATCTACTTTCGTGGCATATATTTTGTTTGCGTGAATGTGGATTTCAAATTGTGGACCTCGGGTTAATGCGAGGGTTTGATGGGGTTGCATCTACCGCCGTTGTCAAGGACGAACCTTGCGTTATTGCAAGGGTTTGGGCGATTTCGGCCTGGATAGCTAAGTGTAGTTTATGAGTTTTCTGTTTTAGTCATGCAAATGTAAATGTAGGTGTTAATGTATGCATTGGGTTTTCTGTACAGCGTTGCGCTAAAGCCTATTCTGATTGTGTTGGATATTGTCGGGGTTTTGTGTTGTGTAAATCCCATCGTCCCCAATGTCCCTCCCCCGCACACGCAGTTGTAAGGGAAGGCCATATGGTTTCGATAGGGTGCGCTGGAGTTTCTGTAGTTCTTGCTGCATAACTTCAGCGTCATCGTGTGGTCTGATTTTTCTGGTGACATCGCAGGTGCTCTGTTAGAGCACCTGCTGACGGGTTCTGTGCAAGGGATTCTGGCCTTCTTGACAGACGGGGCCATCGATACAGGCCGTCCCGAGGACCGAGAACTTAGCTCCTAGGGCTTGTGGAGCTTAAAATGGATCTGGGAAATGGCTCGGTTCAGTTGTTATCACGCATATAACACGCTGTTCGTGGCTCGCCATGTCGTGATAACAGCGAATTCTAGAACCCACAAGGCACGGTGTACTACGTAGGCGGGTAAGCGAATTTTATTAACTGTCTATTTTTCTATTTTGTTGTGTTGGTGTCTATTATCGGTGTGAAATATAAGAGAAGCCTATGTGAAAAATGTAAAATAAGCCTATGTTGTATGGTACAGGTTCTTTATTCAGGACAACAGGTTAGTTGGAGATGAGGATGTGTTATGAAGGGTTGAAATGGCGATAATGGCGTTCACTGCAACTAGCAACGTTATAGAGTAGATCGGCTTTGACATGCGTGAGTACCCCACCCGTTACGCTAGGGCTTTTGAGAATTGCCAAAGACTCGGGTGGTTGCATAATGACTGGACCTTAGATCCGCCTCTTACCATCGAGGACGTGCAGAGGGAACTCCTGCCATTTCCCCTGGCATTTGGCCCTGGTAAGGCTGTTGTAAAGTTGGGTATTGCGTAATATAGTTGTAAATTTTGGACATTGCGTAATAGTGTTTTCATTTGACTTGTGTTTATGCTTTTCAGTCAGGGAATCCCGAGAGATTACCCTTACGATTTTCGGCCGCGAGGCGAGTACCGTCCTTTTCCGCTATGGCGACATCAAGGACGCCCAGCGCTGGCTCGGCCATTCGATGGCCCTAGTCGCGGTGACCTCCAAGATCCGAGCAGCAAGGCTAATGCATTTGTTTTTAGCTGCAACTCCTAATGTTCTTGCCTGACCCTGGTCAACTCCTTCAATGAAAAAGCGGAGCGTTTTTGCACGCACGTACATAACGTGCGCGTAAGTTTTAACATCGACGCTCAGCTCTTCGCAGACCTCTTCAGCGTCCCCTCGGACGACCTTCCCATAAGTGAGAAGGCGAAGAGGGGCGTTGCCTTCCAGAATTGGCTGAAGGAGTGGGTGAGGATCCCGAAGGAAACCAAAGTGTTTCCTTCCGAAAAATTCCAGATGGGTGCTGCCAAGACGCTTTATCCCCTCTTCCGGGCTCGGGCTTTCCCTAAGACTCTCTCGCAAGGGAAGTTCTTTTCTGTAGAACAAACCCGTATTATGCGGGAGGTTCTAGAAGAGGGGACCCAGTTCAACTGGGCAAACTATTTCGCTAAGGGGCTACGTAACGAGATGATCAAGCTTCACCATAAGCTTGAATCTCGGTTCAACGTGCATCACACCTTCTTCATAGCTTGCCTCTGGCGGTTTGCTCAGTTTCTGGTCATCCAAAGGAATGGGGTTTGGGGGCAGCAAGACCGAGACCAGCTGTCCAGACCTTGGATTGCCCACATCCTCAACACTACCCATGGGCAGGATCCGCCGGAAGGGATTGGGGAGTCGTTGTCTATAATGACTAGGGGTCTAGCGGCGCCCCAAGTGCGAGGCCTCGACAGTGTAGGCGGGATAATGCCTACTTACATTGGTGACGCTTCGCGAGGGAAACGCCTGGTGGAAGAAATCGTAGAACCTGCAGCTCGGCGTAAAAGGCTCCGCATAGCCGAGGCCCCTGAGAGTGATGCAGGCCGAACTGTGGCGGTCAAAGTTAAGCGGAGTAAGCCTCCGCCTGGTAAGTGTGGAGAATTGTATTACACAACGTTTGTCTAGATGTTTTGTAATGATATACTAAGGTGCTATGACATGACCAGTAAAAATTACGGAAGAACTGACCCCTGAGACGGGGGTAGTAACACTAAGTCATAGGGAGGGGACCTCAATTTTGGAAGAAGAGGCCCCAGCTGTTAGGGTGAGCCGCGTACAGGCTCTGGTGCATGAGGAGGCCCCAGCTACTGGGACCAGCGACGCACAGACTCAAGTGCGTGAAAGGGAAAGAGCGGTTGAAGATGTCGGCGAAGTTGCCATTGTCACCGGTAGAGGTAATGGTGTGTTAGCGTGTTTGCAGGATTTCTGTAAATAGATGAGGTTTGTAACTGGATTACGCTACAGGAGAAGAGGAGGTGTTCACGTCTATCGCTGTGAGCAGAGCATGGAGAGACTTTCCTTACAAATTTGCTTTCATGGAAGGCGTTGTCAGTGACATGATCGAGTGCCTGGAGCGCGTCGAACCTGGAGCTGGTACGTTATGGTTGTAGTCAGTTTGTGATATTACGCAGTGGTAATGTGTCATCAATACTGATGATGTTTTCTGTTAGGAGCTTACCTCCGATGGGATCCCACTGAGCCCATTGATTTGGACACAGTGGAACCATGTCACATTTATGAGGAAATGCGTAAATGTGCGTTATGCTCGACACGCTCCTTATGGGAGAGTAAGGGCGCCTATGAAACCCTCTGGAAGAGGCTGGCGAGGTCAGAGCAAAAGGTTTAGTCTCTGACCAAAGAGGTCGGAGACTTAAAATCACGGTGCAACTTCCTACAGGCGCGAGCAATAGGGGATGAAGACTGGCGTACTGCTATTGTCGATTACTCCCGTTATTGGACTGCCATCAAAAATAGCGTACAGACCAGTCGGGCATTAGTAGAGCAGTGGATGCAGATAAAGCTCCTAGCTCAGAAAAGCCAGGATTGGAGGGACTATTGTGCAAGCGTGCAAGAATGGTGATAGAAGAAGAAGGACCACAAGCACTTGTACAAGCGGGAAAGCATTGCTTATCGGAAGCTCTACCACGATTTTGCCATCAGGACCCAATCCTTGGAAGTCTTTCTGGACATCATCGGAGCTTCCGAAGCCTTCAAGAAGTTCGAAGAGCAGGTGACTGTAAGTGCGTCCCCGGAAAGGGAGGTGACTCTCCCTGGGGGTCAGGCTACAATCCCTACTTTCTTCCCGGACCCACCCCACTGGAGCAGCATGGAGAAAGGGAAAGTGAAGGCTGGAGCTACCTTGGGAGAGGATGTATGACCAGATCTAACGGAGGAAGAGATTATGAAGCACCTGTGGGCTAGCCTGGACAAGCTTCCCTTTGCTGCGGAAGCAGGGCCGTCACAGGTGAGTTTATGCGCTACTTAGTTTGCGTTTCTAATTATGATGTTAAGTCTTGGGTAGCTAATGTGCTTACTGTGTTCAGGTACCAGCCGAGAATAGGGAAGACGAACAAGCTGAGGAGTTAGTAGAGGGAGCAGCTAAAGCAGAAGAAGAAGCAGAGGAAGAAGCAGAGGAAGGAGCAGAAGAAGGAGCAGAAGAAGGAGTAGAACGCAACGGTGAAGAGCATCCTCTCGTGGAGCCGGTGCTGGGACGAGGACCTTGTGAAGAGGGCATTCTTCGTGAAAGAGTCATTCCTAGAAATGACGGCCCATTGGAGGACGATCCACTAGCGTTGGATCCGGACTTAAGAGATACCGGTGATAGTGGCAGTAGAGGAAATGCGTAATTATAATT
This sequence comes from Gnetum montanum, assembly GCA_015680685.1. Lineage (NCBI taxonomy): Eukaryota > Viridiplantae > Streptophyta > Gnetopsida > Gnetales > Gnetaceae > Gnetum > Gnetum montanum. The sequence goes on from MNCI01000193.1 coordinate 57,033, forward strand.
TATGCATAGTTTTATTGATGTTAAGTGCAATATCATTTTACGAATGACTGAAAAGACGTGTTATAAAACTTGGTGGATGCGTTAAATGTCAGTTACACATTTTTTTATTCTTTTTTTTTGTGTTTTGCCTGTAGAGTGTGAGCGTAATTGTTGAAAATTTCACCTAAGTGATAATGATAGAGTGCAATTGCTAGTTTAAGGCCATTGCAGGCCTGAACATGCTTCTGCGTAATCTAGCGACTAGTTTAAGGCCGTTACGGGCCTGCTGCGTAATCTAGTGTAAAGAGTCATAGTATACAATTCTGTGTAACTAGTTTAAGGTCGTTGTGGGCCAAGCGTAAATGATACCGATGCATAATTCTGCGTAATTATACTAAAGTGATCAGGAAACGTGCATATCATACACATGAAAGAGATAACAGTGTGAAGATAAATGACAAGCGTAAGAACTGAAAACGAAAGTAACATGACAATGCATGAAATTAAACTGCTAAGTAATAACCATGATAACTCGTTAAGAAAAAGATAATGTACGCAAAGACCATCGTTCAACCATTGATACGCAATTGTCTCTTGATGGCCTTTACGTTGAGCGTCGTGTAAGGGCGAGGAGACTTATGGTTTGACTCCTCTATGCTGCCATCCAGAAATGGCAGGTCAGCCCAAGCTAGACCATCATCATTGCTGTCAGCTTGTTGAGGGGTTTCGAGACGGATCTGGTCATCAGTCGTTTCTATCTCCGAACCC
>MNCI01000193.1:59699-91774 GCA_015680685.1 Gnetum montanum
CCCTCCCCATTATACTTGGTGAAATGAGGCAGGGACATCCCCAGCGGCAACGACAGCATAGGAACCGCTGGACTAATTGGATCATCCTGATAAAAGTCCATGACCTCGACGATGTCAGAATCGGCGGCTTTGAGGCGTCGAACCTCTTCGGTAAGAGTCTGTATCAGCTGGAAGGCTTGGTCCAGGCCCGTTGGCGGGGGTGTTTGCGTGGAAGACATAGGAGGTTGGACCGGGAGGGCGGCGCCAGGAAATGGAAAGGACGAGCGAGGTTGACCTACTGGTTGTGGGGTGGGGATTCCAGCAGGTAGGGGAACCTGTGAAGACCACCACCCGCTGGTTTGCGCAGAGGGGTTAGCCGCCGCCTGCTGCGCGAGATAAGGATGAGAATACTATGGTACCCCCTGTGGAACATACGTTGTGGGTGAAATCGAGGGTTGCACGCCGTACACCATAGACTGGGTCTATTGCGTCGTCGGGTTGGCCCATTGACCTGCGGCAGGCTGTTGGGCGTAAGTTTATGGCTGAACGGCTACGGTAATCTGTTGGGTTGGAGGCGGCGGAAGCGACAAGGTCTGGGCCGGGCACATTGCGGGTATGTTGTGGGATTGTATCTAAGGAATGAAGTGGGGCGCAATGGTCACCGGGACCACCACTGGGATGCTAAGTACCCGTGGTGATGAGACCGCCCCCACGTTATTGTGGGGCATTTGTATTTGCAGCCCAGATGGTTGCGCGGTGGCCTGCGGCATGGCAGGGAAATGCATCTGCGTGGTTATGGCTGGGTTAAGAGGTGTGGCTTCTCCATTGAAAGGAAACAAGGGATTTATATATGTTTGGGGGCTCAGAGTATGAAACGAATGTTCCGACTGGGTTGCCAATTCATCCTCTTCCTCTTCCCCATGCTGGGGCTCCACCACAGCTTGTGCTGCCTGGCCCTTGGCCATGACCAACTATGTAATGAGTTGATGTTGGTGTTCGGTCAAGGGGATGATGTCATAAGCTGTTGGTTTGAAGTCATGGCCCCCTCGGTGGACCACCTCAAAGTTTCGTTTTGCTTCGAATTCAGCATGGCTAAGAGCTAGCTTCGCCTGGATCTTAACACATATGAATTTGTATTCTTTAGGGGTTATAACCGTGAAGATGAGCTTTTTTCCCTGAAGTCGCAATGATGGGCGCAATGGTCCCTGAGATCCTGTTGCACCCGGAGCTGGTTGGGTGATTGCAATAGGGTTCACAGATGTGGCACCCAGATCGGTAGGGACCATGGCAGTTGTGGTTGTGTACAAGGAATCCATTGATCAATGAAGTTAACGGTAACTGGTAATCGGATCTAAGAGATGGCTGGCAACAAAAGCACAAATAGGCTTTCTACCCTGTAGGATTCCAAAGGAATCGTTGCTACGATCGATCTACATGACACAACTTATCGTAAGCTTCCCTGGAGGTATTACGTTTACGATTTTGGGTATAGATCGCTAACAAGGCTACTCGAAATATCCGGATCGGAGCCTGAGGCCCTCCTTCTAGCACCAGAAAACTGTAACGACGGAAAACGTCGGCAGCTGGAAAATACCAAACAGATTCTGTGTACACAGTTTTAACCACGGATTCGTGCGAGGGCTATGTTGGAAAAACGAATCCGCGGTGCCCTGAACGGTCTTGTCGATCAGATAGGGACTTACTAATCAGTAAACCAATGAATGTTTAGTGAAATGATCTGATTCGAGGAATCACAAAAACGAGGGGAAAATGATGTAGATGAATTGCAACGATGATAACACTAAACACGTTAAGAGGAGGCTGGCATAAGAAAAACACGTAGTTTCAAGATCTACACTTTGACTTAAAAAATGTGTATTTTGTATATCTCGTTACACTGGGGAGACCCCGATTACTGGATGTGAAGCAATGCACAAAACAACAAGAAAACTGTCCAAACAGAAGTCCAATCTACCTCGAGGGCTAAAGTCGGGATGCAAGGAAGGTCAAGCTCTGATGCCTACCGATCAACTATTTCTGACCAATAGAGTCTTCCCCAGCAGAACGATTACTCCTGTTGTCGGTACTCAAAGCGAACTGTGATCTGTTTCTACCGGAAGGTGATGCTGTCAACAATTGCCGAAGTGTTGCTCTCTGTATCTCTGCTCAAAAGGTGATAAGTGCTCCAGTGCTCAGAAAAATGCCTTTGCTTCTCTGATTTGCCAACCCCTGTATCTTTGTCAACTGGGGTATTTATAGGCTGCGACGCTCCGTGGAAAAGGTGCAACCCTGATGACGTGTGTCCCGAGTGTTTCAGGCACTATTGGTTTGACCATTTTTGCAGCAAACCTCATGACTACGCACAATATGCTCGTTCGCGTATTGTGCGTGTGAAGAAGAGGTGCACGTCGGGCATGTCTCAACTGTCTTTGAGTTATATTACGCTCATTCACGCTGCGTTGCGTGTATGAGCGTAACGTAACATGGAAACAATGGATTCAAGATGTTTTATGCTTTCTTACGTAGTCGCGCGTAATGAAGCATAAACAATGTTTAGCTCGGCGATGCAATACGCTGCGATACGCTGCGTTGGGTGATGAGCGTATGATGAGCAGTCGCACTTTCTTAGACTTTGCCTTTGACTATTCTGGAGCTTATTATGCTGCCGTGCATAGCAGAGCGTAAACCTGACCTTGAACAAAAGACTTAGCAAAATACACAAGAAGTCGCATATCACACTGCTTAAGCTTCTCCCTATGTCGAAGAAACTATCCTTCTGATGCCGGACTGTGTTTAAGCAAAGTCACGCTAAGCGTCATTACGTTGCGTTGTGTGATGTAGCATAAACAGAAAAAGCATAGAAAGATTAGGAATCTGCACAAGAAGTCGAGGACTCGATGCTATGCGCCTCTTGGTGTCGCTCTATCTTAGTCTCCCTTCTGGAATTCTGACATGCGTCCTTGCTTGAATTGCGAATCTTTGCCTGAGGCCGACTCGCAAATTTTTCACGGTGTTTCATTGGCCATTTGTTGACCATCCTCAACAACATTTGTTTCTATTTAGGAAAAAGATTAGCATTGATTATCATTGGTTTGTCATTTTTCAAAAATGCATACTCTATGCTAGTAGGTAGAGTTTTGAATTCTAAGGACTCTTGTTTAAAATTTTCAAGTTTTCCAACTCTTTCTAATTGGTATCATCATTTGAATTATCAGAGAGTTGATGATGAACTTGCTCCAATTCATCCATGCTTTTAATATAGACACATGTCACACTCTTAGTAGGTTCCATGCAAAGTTTGCTACTTCCAAGATTAGTTGCTAGCCATTGGATGCTGTTTCCACATACTAACGTTTTGCACATAGTTACACCCTGTATCACTATAAGTGATGCATAGAACTTGTTTCTTGTTAATCTTTCCAAATTCATTCTCCTTGGAAATTCCCAAGGAGAGATCTGTAATGTTCGTTCTCACATCAATAGTACTCAACAAAGCCATCCCCATAATAATTGTGAAGTCCCCCTTACAATTGTCAACTTTAATTACTAGAAAATTAGCTTAATAAGACTACCCACAAATAATGGTCACAATATCTTCTACTATTCCCAATGGAACAATGATGGATTAATCTACCAACTTTAAATGGATGTTGCTCTTATTGAGTGGAGGCAGGCTCCAAGAATTTTACATTTTGTGAGAAATTTGATTAACTCTAGAACCTAAGTTAAGAAGAGCCTTGCATCATGCCTTCCTAGCAATCTACAAGTAGATGAGAGGACTTCTAGGGTTGAATCTTTTCCTAGGAAGGTTACTAGCCTTGATCTACTTAGGTACAACATGGGTTAACATGATAGTGCAAATCTTAGGAGGCATTTGGTTTTAAGGGCTCTCGAAAGGATTTGATGCACAAGATGATGGAGAGACAAGGTAGCTAGCTACATTAGTCTATGAGGAATTTGAATGATTGTTGGATTGGAAGAATGATCATTTTTAAGTTGTGGGTAATAAACCACTCAGTTGGAAAGTTGGCTGTAAATGACAACCCTAGTAGGGTTATATTGTTACGGTTGTGAGAGAATTTTTTCTTGTATAGATGGAGTAGGATGTAATTTGGTTGAGGGTGGAGAACCATGTGCTAAAGGATGAGAAGGATGATAGGGATATGGGTTTTCCCCTCTAGTAGATGGAAAATGAGTTTTGTGAATCTTTAGAGGGTAGTAGTGATGATGAAAAGAAGCATGACTAGAAGAGTCATGCGAAGACATTAGTTGCTAAACATAGTACCCATATGAATCTGGTTGCCTATAAGGGTACTACTACCATGGTGGTGTCATCCCCTAAGACTTTGGGTGTTACCATTGTTGACACTACTCATACGGTTGTGGTGGAACTCCACTTGGATAATAAGATTATTGTTGTTGGTGGAATTACCTTAGATTGCTTTGAGGATAAGGCAATCTTCTGGGTTCTTACCTTCTTGCTAGTTTAGGATTCAATGCATATATCCTAGACTCCTACAAGTGTGATATGATAGGGCAATATTCTTTAGGATGTTTGTATTGGTAGATGTCACATCCATCATTGTCATCTAATTTTGACTCCACAACCTCTTCTACTACCACAACCTTACCCTTACCCCTTTGGTAGGCATGTTTAGCTTTTTTCACCTCTTATGGTTATGATCACTACACTACTCTCTTGATTCTTCTGCGATCTTTAAAGTAGTTTGAAATTTTTCATCCAAAGAGTTTCATAATTTATCAACCTTGGATGATATATTAGAAATAAATTTCTAAATTAACAAGGTTTTTTGTTGCACCACCTCATTAAGTGGTGACTGCTTCTCATTGTAGCAAAATTGGACCTTTCTTTTTCTAATGGAAGGATCCCTATTATATTCCTCAACACTTCCATAGTTCCTTAGCTCTCCTTCTTCTTTTGCTACATGCTCTATTAGCCTTTGGATATAATGGGCTCTAAGTTCTAATAGTCTTCCTTGGGTATAAATCCCAAGAGTCCTTCTCATTTTTGATCTAAGTCCGTCTATGATGTGGTGCAGTTATTCTTACTAAGAATAACCATAGTGAGGACATCGATGTATGAGAGAATAGTATCCACCCATGGCGGCATCCAAGGATTCGTGTGTTTCTTGCTTTCATCCTTGTATCTTCTATCTTAAATTAGACACTCAGGAGTATGTTTGATATTTATCATTGAATAGCTCTAGTATTGTACTCAACCTATGGATAGATTCTAGCTCCAAGGATCTATACCAACTTTCTACTTCCTTGACAAGTGTCCTTGGAATTAGCTTTAATTTCTACCAATCATTTTCAATATTCTATAAGACACAAGCATCATGAAAATCTTGAAGATATGTTTGTAGATTAGATTTATATTCCCTTTCAAATCTAGTAATATTGTTCATGTCAAGTTGCTTGATTTGACTATCTTTCACATGCCTAGTTGGATTTGACTATCTTTCATATGCCTAGTTGGAATTTCTACTACCTCTACAATGTTTAAAATGCTTTGAGTTGCCAGTGGAGGTCCATCATCATCATTATTTCGATGATGCCTATGATGTCCTTTTCTACCTCTTTGTTCATGGTGGACCTACTGATCATTATTATCCTACTATTCACCTTCATTATGGTTGTCCTTTGTCTAGTGTCTATCAATACTAGAAGAGGAAGAAGAAGATGTAGATGAAAAGGGAAAGAAAGAGGAGAACTACTACCACCATGGTGTTTGCCACCTCCTCTACACTTGTCATGGCCATGTTTATTACCTTTCTTGTCATCTTGATGCTTTCCTAAGTACTTTCTTTGACTTCCACTTTTGCCTAAACCCAAATTTTTCATAGTGGATTGTAGATTTAGGTTCAAGTCCCCATCACCAATATTAAGGGATGGAGAATCTTCATGTTGAGGATCCCTAGAGGGAGGATCCTCATTGTCATTTTGGTTGAGCAGAAATAAGAGATTGGTGAACTATTTTTTCTTCATAGCCTCATGGTGCTTCTCTTAGTGTCAATATCTCATACATTGTGTTTTAGTGGGATGGTAGTCCTAGTAGTCATGGTTATGCAAAATGTACTCTTCTTGAAGATCCTAGATGCCTAACTACGAAAGGATTTTGAGCAACATCCTAGTTACAAATCAATTGAGAGGCTTTACAATGTTGCCCTCCATATCTTACCACCACAGTTTTTTATCTTAATGCAAGATGAAGGTGAAGTTAGGCACATACTCATTTGGATGAGTATATACCACCCTGCATTCTTAAGGCATTGGCGGTTTAGTATCATTGCGTTTGTGAGAAGAAAACATTTTTCAAGTACAATAAAATATGAGTGTGCTTAAATTATTATATTTATTTTGAGAATGATTTTGACCTTAGGGTTTGTCCAATAATTTTAATATTTTCACTATGCCTAGATCACATTTCAAACAAAAATAATCCCTAGCAATGGCACCAATGATGAGTGGTGGGTACCCCTATGCTCAACGATACAAATCACAAAGCATTCATGCATGATTTGGTCAGATTTCATGGATTCTATGTCTTCTGATACACTAGTTTCTAGGAAGTGAACTTATCCTAACAATCATTCATTGTCTTCTCAATTATACTTGTGATGTACAAAGGTATGGTTAAGTGTAATCAAGGCATATGATTTTTATTATTTTTATGTTTTATGTTTTGGGTGCTTAAAATAAAGGATGAAAAGAATGAAGTAATTTAATTGCTAATTTAATCTAAGTAACTACACCTAAATAATCCTAACATAAGCATCCATTCCCACTTGTCGTACACATCCTAAGCCCATTCAATGCTACTAGGTTATCAAACATTAACCATTATTGGGATTACCAAGCATCAAACGTATGCTCAAAGTGGTCATACTTATGTGCTTAATTAATTACTACTTAATCTAGCTTAATTTAGGTTAATTTAGCCTAATTAATTATTTAATTACTTAAAGCATTAAAGGAAATTGCATAAAACATTAAATGTAGAAATAAATAATTAATTTATTTCAAAGTGCTACAATGTTTATTAAAAGCTTGTCTTTATTTTCGTGCACACTACTATGCTCAGGTACAATGGTGCTCGAATAAAGATATGTACACTCTTGACTCCTACTGCAAACACTAAGAAAAATGTTCTAATTCCCAAATGACAAAATTGCAAGAGCTCTACTACAACTATGATAAGACTATGCCATAAAGACGATAGGTGAGTATGTATTTATTGGAAAAAATAGACACTACGTCAATAGGGCCACATCAACGCATCAAATCATGCATCAATGGGGCCTAGTTGATGAGGCCTAGTCAATGGGGCCTAGTCGATGAGGCCCAGTCAACAAAATGAATTAATGATTCATCAATATCTAAAAATGCAGGAATGAAATCTTTATTTCCCAAACAAAATATGTTCAAAAAATGCTCAAGCATTTTGGCATGATAGAAGCTAAAACTTGTACAACTCCTCTTAGCATAAGTATAAATCTTTGCAAAGATGAAGATGGGAAGAACATTTATGATACACTAGATAGATCCATTATGGAAATCTTACATTATGCTACAACTAGTAGGCTTAATATTACCTTTGCAATGTGTCTAATTTCTAGATATTCATTTGAGCCAAAAGAATCATATTTAGTTGTAGTCAAAAGAATTTTATGATATCTAAAAGTCATAGCTAGTCATGGGCTATGGTACCCGAGGAGAAAAACTTTCAAATTACAAGCATTCAAAGATGTAGATTAGGAAAGAAATAAACATGATTGGAAATCCAGCAATGGAAACTATCTTTTTCTTAGTAACAAGCTAGTGTCATGGTTGATCAAGAAATAGAAATATGTGGCATTATCATTAGTTGAAGTTGAATATGTTGTAGAAACAAACTATTGCACACAATTTCTTTGGATGATGGAAGTATTAAAGTTTTTTGGTATAGAATTCTTTGACCTAATAATTATTTATTGTGATAATAATGCATCTTTTTCTATTTCTAAGAATCTAGTTTTTTATAGAAAAACTAAACATATTGAGATTAAATATCATTTTCTCCAAGATCAAGTAGCATTGTAAATTATCATATATTTCATCCAAAGAACAAAGGGTAGATACTTTTACAAAGGCTTTGAATAAAGGAAGATTTTTGTATTTAAGAACATTGTTGGATGTGATGACTTTACCTAAGTTGGTTTAAATATCCTCCTTTCTATGTTGTTAATTTAGGAATTTTATTTGAGTTATTGAGTTTTATTACAAGGGTAGTATTTATGTCTTTCTTTAATTTTAACTAAGCTCATATGTTTATCTCCATGTTTTTCTTGTTTCTTGTAGCTATAAATTTTATCTATGTTTTGAGCTTGATTTGCTTGATGTCAAGGAGAGCTATCTTTCACCTTTTCTAAAATAAAAATAAAAATGGGGAGTATATAATATGGTTTGTTTTATGATGGTTTTGTTAGAAAATTATTTTCTTTGATGTGTAGTGTGAGTGTGTGTTAATTGTTATCTAAAAAAGTGAATTGAGTTGTTTGTGTTTATGATGGTTATTAAGTGTACTATTAGTATTTCTATCAACTGTATTATTAACATATTCTTTGTATAAAATTGGTGTATTTCTAAGCTTATCTTAAGCTAAACTAAATGTGACCTATGTGTGTATAATTAGCTTGGTTGTAGGTTTGACTTTTTAGGGAAGTTTTTATTTTAGCCAAGTTCAATTTTTTGTCTTATCTTTCGTAGTCCAATTTTGATGTTCTGTGTTAAGGGTAGATATTTTTTGGATCCCTTTCAACTTTTACTAGAAGTGATACCCCACATTATTATTAGCATCATTTTCCCTCTTGATTTCTCATATCAATCCTCTATTTGAAGTTTGATGTCAACTCTTTAGTAGAATGGCTCTTCAATGTTCAATGTCATTTTTCCTCTTAACGCTTCACATCAATCCTATATTTAAAATATAATGTTAACTCTTCAGTAGAGTGACTATTTAACATTCATTGTCATTTTTTCTCTTGACATATGATGTTAATACTACATTTGACATTCGATGTTAGCTCTTACATCAATCTTATCTTGAACATCTAGCATTAGTTCATTTCAATGTGCAACATCATTTCCACTTCAACATGCAACATCATTTTCATTTCAATGTGAGATGTCATTTCTGACTTTAATGCATGATATCATTTCTTATTTCAATGTTTGAAATTTGCTTTTTCTTTCAATAACCAATACCATTTTTGATTTTATTGTTTAATGATATTTCTACTTTCAACATCCAACATCATTTCCAATTTCAACATGCAATGTTTGTTTTTAATTTTAACACCTACTATCATTTCTAATTTTAATGTATGACTTCATTTCTACTTTTAGCATCTACTGTCATTTCTAATTTTAATATCTAATGTCATTTGAACATAAAAGAGTTGTTGTACTTGGTGTGAACAAAGCGTATTATTTTCACATGAAAACTAGTAGTGCCAAAATTAATCTAAAACATTTCTTCCTTCTAATAAATTGATAATAGCTATAGCTTCCTCTCCCATGCTTCTCTAGCTTTGTATCTCTAACATATCAACAATGATTCTAAAAATGACTATAGCTTCTCACTTCTCACACTACTCCGAGAAATTAACAATAGCTTGAAGAATACTAAAATATAGCTATGAAAATTGTTGCTATAAGTTGAAGATCTTAGTCTCTAACTTATTTATTCTAGTCTTTGGCTCATTGATGCTAAACTAAAATTTTATTTATTCTTCGCTTCTTCTTAATGTCTCTCTATTTCTTCTTTGTAAAAGTTGTATTTTCTTTTTCTCAAGAAGCTTGGTAATCTCTGTGATGTGGTAGTTGACTCCAGTTATGTGAGTTTAGTGGTTATGCTTAATCTAGGATTGTAAGAGAAGCTCTGCAATATTTTTTGACTAATAAAATTTCTTTTTCCTTTGGGAACTAGTAAGAGTTTTATGGTGGATGTACTCAAGCCATTATAGTAGCTAAACCACCTTAAAAAGCTTGGTGGTTATTTACTCTTTCTTGCATAGCTATTTTATTTTTTGTATTAAGTTTTGTTTTGGAGCTTTCTACTAGGCTTTGAGTAGTAGAAATTTTTGAAGGATCCTAATTCACCCTGCTATTAGTGCCCTTAGGTTAGTTTAGGAAACAAAAATACTAACCATGATCTAAGTTCTAATAAGTATTTGGGATTCTCTCAAGTAAAGTTGAAGTCCTAAAAAGTGAAGATTGCCTCATAGATGAGGAAGATGACAGAGATGCATTGGTAGGAATAATCCTTGCATAAAATACGAGAACTAAAGGATGTACAAGATCATGGTTACAATAAGTGTAATAATAAATATTCAATGGAAAAGATAGTTCATGAAGATCTATCTATGTTGCTCCATCAAGAGAAATGGATGGAAGCTGTAGATTCTAAGATTTGAGACCAATATCTCTTCCTATAATAGGAAATAATTGGACATAAGATACAATAGATATGAATCATGTACTATCGGAATTGACTTTTCATAGATGTTGTAATTAGTAGATGAAGAAGCTAGAACATGGAATAAGAAGGATACAATAGCAAAACTATAGTAGTGAAGAATAGATGTTGATTGCAAAGAAATTACTACATATTACCATCACTTTTTAATGTTAAACCTATGTAATAAATTGCAAAAGCAACTAAATCCCTTGAAATGCTTCTCAAAAGCACTAAATGTGTTTCAAGAGGTACATAAATGTGCTAAGCTAAAAGATGCTAGTTTTTGAGATTTTAAGAATTCATATATTGTGTCTAAAGTGAAAAAAGAAAGTTTTAACAATCAAAAGAATACTAGTAATATGTCACTGGAATTCAATGAAATGTATAGAAACTTCTTAATCAAAACCAAATATAGTGAAATGTACATAAGCTTTTGTATCTCTAGTATACTCTAGAAATAAAGGCCAATGGATGCCATTAGAGATGCAAGGTAGTATAGTACAACAACTGCAACATCATTTAGGAGAATTAAATAAAGAAAATAGTGTTTTAAAAGAAGATGATATAAAAAAATCATTGGTTTTATGTTCAGATGATCATTTTATTATACCGATGAACTCAGCTAGAAGGATTAGTAATTTAAAGAATATTGTAGAAAGTGAAAAGGAATAAGAGATTAAAGCATATGGAAAAAGAAATGAGATAGAAGATATGACTATTTCATTAAAGAAAGCTACTAAATTGAAAGTTAATGATAGCATTAATTACAAGAGGGCTGAAAAGATAAAGAAATTGTCAACTATTTATGCGAGTAATCATCAAAAGAAAGAACTATTTATTACTAGAGATGTTACAAAAATTAAAATTACAAAGCCAACACAATCAAATTTGACTAAGTCAAAAGCACAAAAGTTTGAATAAAAGAAGAAAAATATGCTACGTTTTCATTTCTAGCCTCTAGGAAAGTCGGAAAAGTAAGAATGTTGGATGTTTTAAGCTTGGTTGTAGGTTTGGCTTTGTAGTAGAGCTTTTTCTTGGATTGGTTCAAGCTTTTGTTTTATCTTTTGTAGAAAAGTTTTTGTTTGTACAGGTTATTCATGTCACATTGGCACATATAATCAACTATTAGAATCATTTTTTAGTTCTACAAGAACTTCTACTTTTAATAGCTTCATTCTCTATCATGTAAGTTTCTGAAATAAGCATCATGCTACAGAACTAGTTATTGGTTCTACATATCTTATTCAAAAGTTCTACGACCACAACATCATGTGTGTTCAAAGTTTTTAATCTAGCTCAGCTTTTGGTTGGTTCTACTAAGGCTGATCTACTTAGTGCTACTACTTCAGCTTCTTCCTTGCATGGACAAGACTTAGTAGAGCCAAATTAAGTATTCCAAAAGAGCATGTGCACTATTAAAATTTTTATCCAACTTAGCATCGACTATTAGAACCATATTTTGATTATATAAGTTTACCATTGATGAGTGGCAAGGTACCCCTACACCCAACTATACGAATCACAAGCGTTCATGCATGATCTGGTCGAATTCCATAGACCTTAAATTCTTAAGTACATTGGTTTCAAAATGTTAAATATAATCATGACAATCATTGTCTTCCCAACTATACTTATGGAACTTAATTGTATGGTTAAGTAGAGTTGAGGCACATGATTTTTTATATTTTATATTTTATTTGTCTATGATTACAAGTTGAAACTTAATTTACAAACCACTTTAATTAATCTAATTACTTATCAATAACTAACTATCCTAACATAAGTATCTGATCCCATTTTCCATGCACATCTTAAACATGTATAACGTTGCTAGGTTACCAAATGTTAAGCATTGTTGGAATTACCAAGAGTCATACACATGCTCAAAGCGATTGTACTTATGTGCTTAATTAATTCTATTTAATTGAACTATCTTACTTTAGCTTAATTACTTGACAATATTAAATGAAATTTCATAAAACATTAATTACATAAATAAAAAATTTAAGGTAGCCAAGGTACTACAAGGTTTAATTAGAAAGCTCATATTTATTACCACACACATTGCCATGCTTAGGTACAACAATGCTTGAATAAAGATCTGTACACTTAATGACTCTTGCTATGAGCACATTGGAAAATATTCTAACTTTGGATAAAGGAAACTACAACTATTATGCTATGACAAAAACTATATGGAAATCATGTGCCCAAGTGCTATATTTATAGGCTGACACATACCCCATGATATAAGATATTTGACATTACATCATGGGACCTGATAGTAGGTATTCAACATTGTGACTTCAATATCAGATATATGATATTTGAGCCCAACAAAACATGGTTCATCATACCCCAAGGACTAAAGGAAAACTTGTTCTTGAGTGAACAAGTGGAGGAAAAATTTATTTACAAAATATTGGGAAGGTATGGGATTATTGACTGACATGCAATTGACTCAGATGGAATAGATAGACTTTAAGTGCCCAAGTGTAAAAATTTACAATCTTTTACAAAATTAGGTGTTCATGACAACAAAATTTAACATCCTAGACAAAATTGACATCCAACTCCTCTAGTAGTTGAAGAGTGAGGGAGAAGATCCAACGATCATGAATGGTCCTCATCACATGATGCTGCTACATCTTCCTTAGTGAAGATAGTCCTGCTTCTAGTCCATACTTCCCATTGCAATCACAATAAAATCATGGATTAGTGTGCAATGTGTAACATATAGCTTTTAAGTACCTTGTCTCATCGATGGTTACACTTGGGTAGGTTGTGATTATGGTGGATTGATTCATTTAATAGTGTTAGTGGAAAATTGAAGAATAGGGTGAAATGGATAAGTAGTTCATTAAATTCTAAAAATTTCAAACATGATGAAATGCTTGAAGAGGGTTTAAGAATTTACAGCAATAAAAATAGGATTTCATTGAAAAATGTTGTGAAGATGTGCATGATTGGATGTCATTAACCTAACCAAAAGGTATGCAAGTGGATCCTTCCCAAAGCAGGCATGGGCCTTGTATTGTCCTTGCATAACTTCAAATTGAGGAGTGCATGGGCCTCATGGATGATTAATGGTTATAGAAAGTTAAGTACAAAAACCTACAAGAAGCTACCTAAGAATTTCAATACATCAAACAAAGACATCGAACAAGAACATGAAATTGATAGTGAGGTGAGACATGGAAAGCATAGATGGATGAGAGAGAGAGAGAGAGAGAGAGAGAGAGAGAGAGAGGAATGGAGTTCTTGATTAAGGTCACATGAAGTTCCATGTGAAGTTTTTGTCATTAAATGACTTGATAAAATCCATCCTTAGTCCAAATCAAAACCAACCATGTTCAGTGAAAACGCATCGACATTCTAAGACTAGTCCATCCACTTGAGACATAAGAGTACTCACACAAAAGAACCACCATTCCTTATTAAAGAAGAAAAGAGAAGTAGGAAGTGAAGAAAAAACTTAGTTAGAAGGGACCTTTAGGCATGGGTAACATGTCTTTCTAGTCCCATAACGAATGCTTATAGCTCATTTATTTTATCTAAGGGGTGTGGTTTGAATTTCCATTATTTTTTTTATGATGGGAATCACACCATGTAAAGACTTATTCAACTTCTTGTTATTGGTCAACATGGAATAGTAAGAAATCCATGAAAACACACAAGAAGAAAAGCAAAAAGAGTACCAAGTTCCCTTAAAGTCACACCTTATTCAACACTTGGAATCCTTTCCAAATCTAGAAACTACCAAATTCATAAGTTCGTTAAAGTTTTATTAATGAAAAAGAAACTGCAGATTTTCAAAATAAGGAAAACCATAGAGTTTGTGGATGGGTGGATGTTGTGGACTCATTTCCTATTTCATGAAAAGGAAACCATTCCTAGTTATCTGTAACAAAATTCAAAGCTAGAATCTAGCCACCAACAATCAAATAATCAGATAGCACATGCCCACATCAATCAAACCACACTGTACCCAATTGGCAATAAGGCATGTTATTATTAAAACATAATAAGAAAATCGCATCCAAATAAGGGAAAATATATAAGAAATGATAAAATATTTAATAAAAATAAAACATACTAATGATGTTGTAAAACAAAAACTTTTGAAAAATTAATAACTTAAAAAAAAGGATGTAAAATAAAGAATGTGTAAAACAAAAAGTTGTAAAAATAACAAGGTGTAGAAAAAAAACATGTAAAACAAAAAGATGAAAAAATGAGGAACCACTTATATAGTTAGTATGAATGGACATCTCTCTTATGACTAAGTTGAAAGAAGGAGATTTGAAAGATTTAGCGTGGTTGTCCATCTAATGAGGTGTTTGTTGCACTAGCTTGCTTAGGCTTGTGGAAAGGTTTGACTTCTTGTATGTTGATCAACTGTTTCTTACTTGGGCTCTCAGGTTTGTAGATCATCATGGCCCTAGAGGAAAAAGTTTCATAAATTATATAAGGTCCTTCCCACAATGTTTGGAAGTTAGTTCATTGAGGTACATGTGCGAGGTTCTAGTAGAGGACCTTATCTCCTAGTTGAAATTTGACTTTTTTAATTTTAAGATCATGACACTTTTTATTGAATGCCTTGTGTAACTGGTTAGATGATAGGGCCACCAATCAGTTTTTTTCTAGTAAGTTAAGATTCATTAGTCTTTTTTTTTGTGGTAGACTTAAGTTAAGGTTAAGGTCATAGGTTGTTGAAAGTGTAGAGAGCTCAGATTGAATAGGAAGTGTTGGTAATTTTCTATACATTAGCTCATAGGGAGAATAGCTTATAGGAAGTTTCCATGTTGAGTAGTAGTCCTAGAGGGAATCATTGAGTTTTGTGCTCTAGTCCCTCCTATATTTGCTAATAGTTTTCATTAGGATCTTTGTGATTTTCCTATTTGTAACCTAAGCTTGACCATTGGCTTGAGGGTGGTAGGGTGTTGTTAGTTTATGTTCAATTCCCAAGCATTACATAAGCTTCTAAATGGTGGTGCTTGTAAAGTGTATTTTATTATTAAAAATTAACACATGTGGCACACCAAACCTATTTACAACATTTTTTTGTACAAACTAAGTGGTAGTAGAAGATGTACAATTGGTTATAGTTACTACTTCTTCCCATTTTGTACAATAGTCAACAGTGACTATGATGTATGCCTTTTCATTTAAAATGGGTGTGATGGGATTCATGAAATAAATGCCCTAGATGTCAAAGGATTTTAATGGTTGGATCCATTATTGAGGTCCCTAAATTTGATCAGTCATTCCTCCATCTCATTGGTAGTGTTCATAAGAGTAGATGAATTGATGAGCATCTTTGAAGATTGTTGGCCAATAATACCCTACCATTAGGATTTTAATAGTTGTGCATCTCCTAGCATAGTGGTCCCATAAGGATCCTCATGAGAATATTGGAGAATGTGTAGTTGATTAGCATCAGGGACACACCAACTGATGGGACACGATATCGCGGTCGTTGCGATATCGCATCCCACGCGATATTGTGTACGCGATATCACTTCGTCCCTCGCAATATCGCGTACGCGATATCACGGTGTGCTGTCATATCTATAAATAAGAGGCTAATCTCCCTTTGTATCTCATCTAGATATAGACCCTTAGCGAAACTCTAGAAATTTTACCTCTCCAGAGATAGAATATTTTCCATGTGCCCGCAGTAGGAACTCCAAAGTAAACGGATATTTAGTCGAACAAATATTGTACCTGAACACATGTTTGTGTACAGAAATAAAGATGAACTTCTTGGATAATCCTTGTAGTGCATGGAATAGGCTAATTAGGATTTTATTTATTCTTATTTACTATTTATCATTTACATGCTTTATTAGATCATTAAATCTCTCTCAACCCTTCTCTCCTAGTTAAGTGCTTCAGTATGATTGCTTTGAGCACGTGCATTATGCTTGGTGATCCAAGCAATGATTAGCGTTTGGTAACCAAGGTTGCATTGGTTCAGTGTGTGAACGGTAAGTGGGAAAGGATGCTAACACTAGATTAATTTAGACTTAGTAAGTTAGTTAAGTTAGTTAATTAGTGTCTTCAACCCTTCACCTCACTAGCATAGGAGATAAAACCGAAAAGCTATAAAAATCATATACCTCAAACTTAACCATACACCGTGACAAATACAAGTAAGTCTAGGAAGATAATGAATAATTAACCTTAAGTGTTCCATGAGGTGTGTAGGCACTTAGTCTACGAAGTTTGACTGGATCGCACATGTTATGCTCATATTCGTATGGTTGAGTGTAGGGGTACCTCGCCACTCATCATTGGCACCGTTGCTAGGGACTAAGTGTTTGTGTGCTAAGTAGAACATAGGAAATTACTCACATAGTTGGGAGCTTAAATGAACCTTAGGGTTAATTAAACAAAAAAATTATATAACGGTTAAATAACACATTTATAAGACACCATGTCTTCTTCTTCTTCTCATAAGATTAATTCACCACCTAGGGATCATACAAAGAACAGTCGGTAGTCTAAAATACATAACCAAAATCCACTAGTTCCTCAACAATATAGGGTGGTATATACTCATCCCAATGAGTACATACCTAATTTTACTTTTATCCTCCATTAGGATGAACAAATGCACCGGAGAGACTTGTAAGGTAACATAGTGTTACCTCCAAATCGTGTAGTCCCTAACATGCTTCTCTATGCTTTGGCACAGATAAGCATGACAGAATTATATGCTAAATATGTTGCAGCAGATTTTGACACAAGGGATTACTATCCTACATTCAGACAACATATGAGGGACTCAAGGCAGGAGAGCCACCATACACTGTTAAAGGGCAAAGAGGTCCTGCACGTCCTGAGTGAAATTGGAGATGCTGAATCACGTATAACGGGTTCTCTATCGAAAGATGTTCCCCCTCCTAACAATAGTGAGGAGCTGAGGTATCAAAACCTATGCTCCATGATACACAATCCTATTTCTGATCCCCATGAATGACAACTGTTCATTGAGGGAACAACAACACATGCCAAGGACAGGCACTCAGATCGTCATCACGATCGGGGCCCAAGCCACAGAAGAGAAGGTAGGAAACATCATCATGGCAATGGTTCTCCTTCTTATTTCCCTTCACATTATTCACCCTCTCCTTCCACATTAGGACATAGCTATCAAGAGCATAACAGTGAGGATAGAGGTAGGTAAAATGAGAGACCTCGACGAGAGAGTTGAGAGTGAGGACAAGGGCATGAACGAAGGGAAAGTAGGGAACAACAAAGACATCATAGAAGTCATGAAAGAGATGATCATGATGAACCCCTACTTGCCACCTGAAGCATGCTAGATATAATGGAGGTAGTGAGAATACCAACAAGGCATTTAAAAGATAGTTGAATCAAGCATTTAGACCTGAAAAATATCCCACGCTTCGAAGGGGGATACAACGCGGATTTGAAAAATCATTTACAGGCATTTCACGATGCCTGCACCTTGTAGAACATAGAGAATGAGTGGCAAAAACTAAAGTTATTTCCTAGGACACTCATCAAGGAAGCAGAGAGTTGGTACTGATCCTTAGAATCAGAAACCATTAGGAGGTGGAGTACGATGTTAGAACTCTTCAACGATAAATATCATACGTACTCTAGAGTGTCTAATTTATGTAAGCAGATCCAAGAATGGAAGCAAGGTACTCATGAACCCTTGGGATGCTGCCACGGGCTGCTACTATGCATTATTATATTGTTGTCCAGGCCATGGTTACGCATAGTGGGACCAACTTCGCCACATCGTAGATGGGCTAAGGTATGAAACTAGGAGAACCCTTGGGACTTATGCCCAAGGGAGATTATGTGAACTTATATCCCATGAAATTTATCGCTTGTTGGAACAAGTAGCCAAAGAAGAAGGGAAGCTATGAAAAAGAGAAAGTGTGGAAGAATATAACCGTGATCCCTCTCTTTGAAAGAAGGGAGTGAGATTTTGTAATGAAGAGGATGAGTCACCACTTGAAGAGTTGGTGAATAGGAAAATCTTGTCACTTCAAAAGTTAACAATGGAAGTATCGGCTAAGGTAGATGAAGTATGGAGCTCCCTAGATGATAAAATCGAAACTATCCTAAAGATTGTAGAGGAGTCTAAGGAGGAACAAAGTAGTGACAAGAACAAGACAAAGTGGAGAGATTCAGACCTTGCACATGACAAGGGTAAGGGGAAAATAACTATCTCCTATGAGGTTGTGGATTCAGACACAGATGATGATGGTGGATGTGAGATCTGCTACTATGACCATCCTAAGGGATGTTGTCCAATCATCTCACATCTACAAGAATCTGGGGTGTATGCACTCAACTCGAGACTTAACAAATGATAGAAACCCTGAAGGTTACCTTATCCCCAAGGTAACCCAAGATAGTTCCACCAACCGTTGATGTACTATCAAAGTGGAACTCCATCAAAATCCATCGAGTAACATCAACAATGGCAACACCCACAGTCATGGGGGATGCCACCGCCTGGGCAACAATACCCTTACCAGTAACTCGAACCTTATGGTTATTATGTGCAATAATCGATTTCTCCAAGTGACCCTATGGATTACACAACTCCACAACGTCACTACCTAGTTTGGGAATATTATTAGACTTCCCCTCCCAGAAGGGACACTCCACATGTATGCCATCCTCCAAATTCATCCGCACCTCTCACGCTGGTAGCTCCATCACCAACCATTTCAACAATGCCAAGGGTATTTCCCACTCAATTGCAACAACCCAATGTCACGAGGGCTTCCAATCCTCAATCCTCAGTTGGTCCTGACAATTTTATGCCGAAAAGACCTTTCTTTAGAACCAAAAATCCAAGTAAGCCCTCATCCTCAGAAGCGGTTGAACATCTAAACATCGTCGTACCAAATAAGGTTTCGAGACCCCCTTCAAACAAAAAATCGCATCCAATGCACACGATTATGTTAACACATACCATAACCAATTGGATTAAGGTAGGCCAACTTCCCAAGAAATTATCCGATCCTGGGAGCCCCCTAATTTATCTTCAGGTCACTGGGAATGAACCTCATAAGGCTCTTCTTGACTTAGGCTCTGAAGTCAACTTAATCTCACAAGAATTGTACAAAACCTGAAATCTGCCTTCACTCAAAAAGAGCAATATTCTTTTAGAGTTGGCTAACCAGTCCATCACTGTTCCTTTGTGACAGGTTGAGGACATTGTTACCACCGTGGGTGGTTGGTCATACCCAGCTGATTTCCTAGTGATCCAAATAAACAATGACAAAGGGGATTTTCCAATAATAATGGGAATGGCATGGCTAAGTACAATTGATGCACGTCGAGGAATCTACAATCTCTCCCTGGAAATATCCAAAAAAATAATTTTGGGAAGATTGAGAGGAAGAGAGTTCCATGCATCGCATATAGTGACACAGGGTGCCATTGCGTGTGGAAATCATGGGTGATGCGAAGTTTAACATTGCCTACATGTAATCAGTGTGCACAAGATATTGACATACAAAAGTCCTATATTCAGAAACCACACAACAAGAAAACACACAGCGACTGATGGCTGATCAAGGGAGCAACTCGACAACATGCATGGAACTGACTGAGGGGATCACTAGTGCTTAGATTGAAAGCACAGACATACTAGAGCAAGTTCATTGCCAACTTCTAGCCCTTAACTTTGAAAACATAAATTGGGGAAATTTGGAGATTTTTAAGGAATTTAGACAAGAGCCCTTAGACCTAAAACCATTTCCCACTGGTTTGGAATACATGACCCTCGAAAATGGAAAATTGGTAATTGTCAACACAAAACTTGCCCCCCAAAAAAAAGAAAGCCTATTAAAGGTAATCAATAAATGATCAAAAGTCTTTGCCTGGTCATACCCTAAGATAACCAAAATAGACCCTAGGATATGCTAGCATAGGATTTACACGGACCCCTCCATGAAGCCTCGGAAGCAACCAGAGAGGCAATTGAACTCGAAATTGAAATAGGTAGTGAAAGAAGAGATAGGGAAACTCCTCAAGGTCAGGTTCATATATCCCATTGCTGATAGTGAATGGGTTAGTCCTCTAGTAATCTTTTCTAAGAAAGGAGGCAAATGGAGGGTATGTATAGATTTTAGGCTACTGAACATGGAAACATTCAAAGATCATTTCTCATTGTCGTTCGTCGACCAAGTCTTGGACACTATAGCGGGGCATCACTATTATAGTTTTTTGGATGGATATAGTGGATCTAATCAAATTCGAATAGCACTAGAGGATGAAGCCAAAAAAATGTTCACCAGTCCCTGGGAAATCTTCGCATATAAGAAAATGCCATTTGGCTTGTGCAATGCCCCTGCCACATTCTAATGTTTAGTCCTAAGAATATTTCAACAACAAATAGGAAATGGAGTGGAAGTCTTTATGGATGACTTCTCCACTTACGGGGCAAGCTTTGATCAAGTCCTAGACCAGTTAGAGAAGGTGCTGAAATGATGCATTGAAACCAATCTAAAGCTCAACTGGTAGAAAAGCCATTTGATGGTTCAAGAGGGCATAGTACTGGGGCATAAGATCTCATAATCAGGAATAGTGGTAGACCCAAAAAAAGTAAAGGTTATCCAAGAAATCACTTGACAACCAGAAACGGTCAAAGATATTCTATCATTCCTTGGACACACTGGCTACTAGAGGAGATTCATTGAGAACTTCTCCAAGATTGCCAAACCATTGGTAGAATTAATGAAAAAAGATGCATCCTTCGAATGGACCAGGGAATGTGAACGAGCATTCCAAACTATAAAATGAAGGCTTGTGGAAACCCCTATTCTACAAGCCCTCGATTGGTCTAGACCATTTCATATAATGACCGACGCATCTAATTATGTCTTAAGAGCTATACTAACATAGTTAGATGAACAAAACACCCTTATTACATCCACTATGCAAGTAAGATTATTGCTGGTGCACAACTCAACTACACAACTACCGAAAATGAATTGATGGCTGTAGTGTTTGCACTAGAAAAGTTTAGGAACTATGTGTTGGGCTACAAAGTGTACATTCATACAGATCATAGTGCAATACGGTTCCTTATGAACAAGGCAATGGTTAGCCCTCATATTATACATTGGTTGGTAATCCTTCAAGAGTTCGATTTAACAATAGTAGATCGGCAAGGCACCGAGAATGTAGTTGCCGATCATTTATCTCAGTTGCGTTGGGACAATAAAGAGGATGAATATGCCATATCTGATCACTTTCCTAATGAAACCCTCTTTGCCATTGTAATAAATAACCAACCCATGGGACCAAATTGGTATAGTAGCATTCTTACTTATCTCCTCTCCCAAAAAACACCACAGGGGTTGGAATTTAGGAAGAAGCAACGTTTTCTTCAGAAAACCAAGTACTTCATGGAAATCAAGGGACAACTCTATAAAGTCTATCTTGATGGCTAAAAAGTGTACATTCATACAAATCATAGTGCAATACGGTTCCTCATGAACAAGCCAATGGTTAGCCCTCGTATTATACGTTGGTTGGTAATCCTTCAAGAGTTTGATTTAACAATAGTAGATCAAAAAGGCACTGAGAATGTAGTTGTTGATCATTTATCTTGGTTGCATTGGGACAACAAAGAGGATGAATATTCCATATATAATTACTTTCCTAATGAAAACCTCTTAGTTAGTGTAATAAATAACCAACCCATGGAAACAAATTAGTATAGTAGCATTCTTAATTATCTCCTCTCCCAACAAACACCAAAAGGGTTGGAATTTAGGAAGAAGCAACGGTTTCTTCAGAAAACCAAGTACTTCATGGAAATCACGGGATAACTCTATAAATTCTATCTTGATGGCTTGGTTCGATGGTGTGTGCCCGACGAGGATCAGTTAAGAGTTCTCCAGGATGCTCATGAGGGTTCCTGTGGGGGCCACTATGCAGGGAGACGAATGGCCATTAAGATCCTGCTTGTAGGATACTACTAGCCAATGCTATTTCGGGATGCCCATCAGTTTGTCTAATCCTGTTAGCACTGTCAATGGGATAATGGATTCAATCCTTAGAACCCTTTGATATTTGGGGAATAGATTTTATGGGGCCTATTACACTGGTGTCCAATGGGAAGGCTTATATTATTGTTGCTGTTGACTATTTGACCAAATGGGCTAAAGCAGCTGCTATAATAGATTGCACATCATCTATAGTTGCAAAATTTGTATAACAACAAATCGTAAATAGGTTTGGTGTGCCACGTGCACTCATCTCTGACAATGGAACACATTTTATGGGTGCAACCTTTCTCAAGTTGATGCAACGCTTAGGGGTGGAACATAAATTGACCACACCTTATCATCCCCAAGCTAATGGCCAAGCCGAGGTCACCAACCGGGAGATTATAAGAATGTTAACAAGAACAATTAGTAAATTTAGGTGAGATTGGAGCATGAAACTGAACGACGCTCTCTGGGCATACCGCTCCACTTGGAAACTCCCTACAGGCTACTCTCCCTATGAGTTGGTGTACGGAAAACTCCCAAAACTTCCAATTCAAATAGAGCTTTGTACACTCTCCACAGCATGTGACCTCCACCTTGACCTCAATCTAGCACAAAAAAAATGATTGGCATCTCTAAATGTGCTAGAAGAGAATCAATTGGTTTCCCTGTCATCAAACGAGATACACAAGACATACAACAAACAACATCATGACTCAAAAATTCGATAGGTTAAATACCAACCCGGAGACAAGGTCTTTTACTGGAATCTTGCACATGTACCACAACATAAAAAATTTCAAACATTGTGGGAGGGATCCTACATTATCCATATGACCNGTTATTCAGTGACAAACTTACATGATAGATCACACACACACACACACACACAATAAAAAAGTATAACGATGTTGAAAAAAAAAAGAAAATTTAAATAAATTTGTAAAAAAAAATTAAAAAAAACTGAGGGCCTCGATTTATTAGTACAGGTGGCCATCTCCCCCATGATTGAATGGAAAGGGAGAGATCCGNACTAATAAATCGAGGCCCTCAGTTTTTTTTAATTTTTTTTTTACAAATTTATTTAAATTTTCTTGTTTTTTTCAACATCGTTATACTTTTTTATTGTGTGTATGTGTGTGTGTGTGATCCATCATGTAAGTTTGTCACCGAATAAGTGTTCTTAATGATGGTATAAACTATTTTTCATATTGATTGCTAATGTTTGGTTTTTACCTTTAAGTCATGATGTTGATACTAAGATATGGTTCTTTTGATATGATAGGTAATGAGTCCACTTCATCCATTCATCCACAATTTTTCTATGGTTTCTCTTGGCTTGGCAATGTACA
This sequence comes from Gnetum montanum, assembly GCA_015680685.1. Classification (NCBI taxonomy): domain Eukaryota; kingdom Viridiplantae; phylum Streptophyta; class Gnetopsida; order Gnetales; family Gnetaceae; genus Gnetum; species Gnetum montanum. The sequence goes on from MNCI01000193.1 coordinate 83,552, forward strand.
ATCCCTTTCATCATAAGAACTTTTAATGAATCGGTGACTGGGCATTTCTCAAACTCAGGAAGGACTTAAGGATTGAAAAGGGTGTGACTTTAAGGGAACTTGATGCATTTGTGTTGGTCATTCTCTTGGGTGCTTGGATGTTTTCTTCTTGATTTTTCTTACCGCTTTGACATTACCTAATTATCGAGAAGCTGAGCAAATAAAAATAACAAAGTCTTTGCATGGTGTGGTTCTCACGCATAAACACATAAAACATAAAAAAAAAACTATGAGAATTCAAAGCACACCCCTTAGACGAAATAATCATTTGGGCTACAAGCACTGGTTATGGAACTAAAATACAAATGTTCCCTCTAACTAAGGCCCTTCTTGCTTCCCATTCTCTCCTCCTTCGTTTCGTCAGAATGGTGGTGGCTCTTGGGTGAAGGCATTCTTGTTACCTCAAGAGGAGGGATTGACCAAATGTATTAATGCAAAGTCACTGGAAGTGGTTTGTTTGAGGCTGTACTTGGAATGGGACCTGCTAAGTCACATTAACGATGAACTACATAAGGGGTTGTACACCACCTTGTTCTTCAGACTCCATTCCATTCTCTCCTCTCCATCCTTCTCTCCATTGTTCACCTCATTGCCAGTTGTATCATTAGTGTATATTTTGGTTGATGTATTGTTTTCTTTTTGGTAAATTCTTGTGGTTAAGACTTTAACTCTTATTCCAAATGACATTCCTAGAGCCTACGGAATCTTTGAATGTGGGTTTTTTAGGGCATTAAGGGCATGAGCCTGCTTTGGGGAGGACCCACTGACATTCCTATTTGGTGCACTAGTTAAATTTCTTTCCCTAAAATTTTTGCAATCTAATTTATTTTGTTCATTTCCATCTTGACATCCATTTCATCGACGTTATAGTTGTCTCTTTTTCTTCATATTTCTTATTCCTTTTCTATTTCCATTCTCTCGCTACCGGAGGTTTGTGATTAGTCATGGGGATACAGGGCCCAATTTTTTCAATTTTCTCCTAACCCATACAACTTTTTCAGTCACCATTATTATATCTCCAGATCCGCAATCAGCCATACCACAACCTAGCCAATGGATCTTTCACCAAAGCAAGGTATCCATTGCATTGAAATTAACACATGTGGCACACTAAACCTATTTACAACATTTTGTTGTACAAACTAAGTAGTAGTAGAANCTTTGCATGGTGTGGTTCTCACGCATAAACACATAAAACACAANTTATAGTTACTACTTCTTCCCGTTTTGTACAATAGTCAATAGTGACTATGATGTATGCCTTTTCATTTAACATGGGTGTGATGGGATTCATGAAATAAATGCCCTAGATTTCAAAGGATTTTAATGGTTGGATCCATTGTTGAGGTCCCTCAGTTTGATCAATCATTCCTCCATCTCATTGGTAGTGTTCATAAGAGTAGACGAATTGATGAGCATCTTTGAAGATTGTTGGCCAATAATACCCTACCATTAGGATTTTAATAGCTATGCGTCTCCTAGCATAGTGGCCCCACAAGGATCCTCATGAGAATCTTGGAGAATGTGTAGTTGATTAGCATCAGGGACACACCAATTGATGGGATGCGATATCGCATGGGCTGCGATATCGCGTACGTGATGTTGAGGCCGCCGTGATATCGCATCCCATGCAATATCGTGTATGTGATATCGTGTATGCGATATTACGGTGCGCCGTCATATCTATAAATAAGACGTAGCTCTCCCTTTGTATCTCATCTAGATATAGATCCTTAGTGAACCTCTGGTAGTTTTACCTCTCAAGAGATAGAATATTTTCCATGTGCCCGCAGTAGGAACTCCAAAGTGAATAGATCTTTATTTGAGCAAATATTATACCTGAACACATGTTTGTGTATGGAAATAAAGACGAACTTATTGGATAAACCTTGTAGTGCATGGAATAGGCTAATTAGGATTTTATTTATTGTTATTTAATATTTATCATTTACATGCTTTATTAGTTCATTAAATCTCTCTCAACCCTTCTCTCCTAGTTAAGTGCCTCAGTACGACTGCTTCGAGCACGTGCATTACGCTTGGTGATCCCAGCAACGATTAGCATTTGGTAACCAAGGTTGCATTGGTTCAGGGTGTGAACGGTAAGTGGGAACGGATGCTGATGCTAGATTAATTCAAACTTAGTTAGTTAGTTAAGTTAGTTAATTAGTCTCTTCAACCCTTCACCTCACTAGCATAGGAGATAAAATCGAAAAGATATAAAAATCCTATACCTCAGACTTACTTAACCATACATCGTGAAAAATACAAGTAAGTTTGGGAAGACAACGAATAATTAACCTTAAGTGTTCCATGAGGCGTGTAGGCACTTAGTCTATGCAGTTTGACCGAATCGCGTGTGTTACGCTCATATTCGTATGGTTGAGTGTAGGGGCACCTCACCACTCATCACCAATGAACTAGGTCATCAGTGCACACTTTATAGAGATGTCCATTGATCTCTATGAAGTGTTTTACCTAGTGAAGAAACTAGTCCAACCATTGTGGCATCTCTTGAGTTAGAAGACAGGTGAGAATTTTGTCATACCATTTAGGCTTAGTGGGCAATTATTTAGTTATAGCTCTGGCAAAGAGGAATTCATTAAGAAATAGATCAGATTGTGAGCTCTATTCCTCTTTGTTCTCCCATTGCAATCGAGACAAATGGTCAACAACCACATTCTCAGTTTTATTTTGATCTACCATCATAAGATCAAATTCGTGTAAGATCACTAGCCACCATATGACATGAGGGCTCACCATTTTCTTGTTCATGAGGAAGTGAATGGCACTGTGAACTATGTGCACAAACACTTTGTATTCAAGCACATAATGCCTAAACTTCTCTAGAGCAAACACCACTACCATAAATTCTTTTTCTATGGTGGTGTAGTTTAGTTGTGCACTCACAATGCTTTAGCTTACATAGTGGATGTAATATGGATTTTTCTTATTATCCAACTATGTAAGCATAGCTCCCAAGGCATAATTTGATTCATCCATCATACCATGAAATGGTTTGGACTAGTCGGATGCTTGCGGAATTGGGGTTTCTATAAGTTTCTCCTTCAGTTGTTGGAATTATTTTCACATTCATTGGTCTAGAAAATGAAGAATCTTTCTTTATTAGCTCAACCAAAGGTTTTGTGGCCTTAGAGAAATTCTCTATAAATTGCTGGTAGTAGCTAGTGTGTCCAAGGAATGATCAAACATCTTTGATAATTTCTAGTTGGCAAGTAATTCCTTGGATAATCCTTATTTTTTCAGGGTCTTCCTCAATTTTTTCTTGTGAGATTTGGTGCCCCAATACAATGCCCTCTTAGACCATCAGATGACTCTTTTTCTAATTAAGCCATAGATTTTTTTTAGCACATCTTTTTAGTACTCGCTTAAGGTGGTATAGGGCTTGCTCAAATGTAGCTCCATAGGTGGAGAAGTGATCCATGAACACCTCCACACCACTATCTATTTGCTAATGAAAAATTCTTAAGACCAAGCATTGGAATGTGGTAGGAGCATTGCATAGATCAAAAGGGATTTGGTGATATGCAAAAGTCCCCCAAGATTGGTGAATGTTGTTTTGGCCTAGTCCTTTGGTGCAATTTGGATTTGGTTATAGCCACTATAAGCATCCAAAAAACTATCAAAGCAATGCCTAGATACTATGTATAACACATGATCAATGAATGAAAATGGAAAATGCTCCTTGAATGTTGTGATATTCAACAATCAAGAATTGATGCAGACTTGCCACTTGCCACCTCTCTTTGGCACAATCATGAGTGGGCTAACCCACTTACTATCCACAATGGGATAGATGAAACCCACCTTGAGGAGTTGTTCAATTTCTTCCTTGATTATCTACTTCATTTTGGGATTCAAGCACCTTTGTAGCTACCTCTTTGGCTTCATGGCCAAATTAGTGTAGATATGATGTTGTCATATCCTAAGATCAATCCTTGTGAATCTAGGATATGCACAAGAAAAGGCTGTTGACCATTTTTAACCACATTCAACAACATTTATTTATGTTCTTGAGTAAGATTTACATTGATTATTACTAGCTTTCCATTTTTTAGGAATACAGATTCCATGTTGGCAAGTAGACTTTTTAAGTCAAGGGGCTCTTACTTGAAATTTTTAGGAATTTCCAACTCTTCCCAATAGTTATCATCATTTACATTATTAGAGAGTTGGTGATAAACTTGCTCTAGTTCATCCATGCCTCCAACATATGCACATGTCAAGCTCTCAGTAGGTTCAATGCAAAGTATGCTACTTTTAGGATTAGCGATCAACCATTAGGTACCCTCTTGTTTTGTAGCTGATGCCTACAAACACCTTTGAATATCTTCTTTAGGTGCACACTGCTTGCATGTAGAAATGGATTCTCATTTAATAGACTAGAGTTTCTACACACAATTGCACCTTGTATCACTATACACGATGCATGGAACTCACTTCTTCTTGATCTTTTCAAATGCATTTTCCTTAGATATTTCCAGGAAAAGATTTTTGATGCCCATTGTTGCATCAATAGTGCTTAGCCATGTCCTTACCATGATGATTGGAAAGTTTCCTTTGCATTTCTCAACCTTGATTACTAGGAAATTGGCAAGATAAGACCACCCACAGATAGTGGTCATAATGTCTTCTACTAGTTCCAATGAAATAGTGATAGACTGGTATACCAATTCTAATATGATATTTCTCTTCTTCAAAGGAGGCATGTTCCATGTAGTATACATCTCATAAGAAATCAAGTTGATACTAAAACTTTAATCAAGAAGAGCTTTACACAGTTCATTTCAAGTAATCTACAAATAAATAAGATGACTTACAAGATTAGCTAATTTCCTAGGAAGGTTGCCAACTCGAATCTAATTAGATACAACATGAGTGAGCATAACCGTATGGATTTGGGGTGAGATTTGGTCTAAAGGGGACTGAAAGGAATTTGATACAGAGGTAGATGAAGAAGCAAGGTTGCCAACTGCATGTGTATGTAAGGGCTTAGGTGGATTGTGGGGTCAAAAGAAAAGTCTTTTCTAGTGATCTAGTGTTCGAACCACTCAATTGAGGAACTAGTTGTAGATTAATGGCCTTGGTGGCATTTCATTGTTATGATTGGGTTGGAAGTTCACTCTACATAGATGGAGCATGTGGTAGCTACATTGAGGGTGGAGGAACATGTGTAGGAATAGGAGGAGGATAATGGTAAAAGGTGGTATCCCTCCTTGCATGTTGGAAATGAGAAACATGACTAGAAGAGTCATGTGAAGATAGGGGTTGCCATATGGATCAGGTTGTCTAGATTTTTTATGAGTGATCATATATGAAGGTTATAACATACCTATTTATCCCTTTGATTTTTATATCTTAATAACTCCCAATATTTGAGTGAATTAGGTCAAATATAAAATTGATGGTACTTTTCAATCTTTGTGGAATTGAAATCCTTGTACACTTTTCCAATGCATAAGATTTGTAAAATTAGGTTATCTTTGGATCTAGGTCTAGTAATCCGCTCACCATTTTTTTGTAATTTCTTCATATATATTCTACATAGATGTTTGAATCTTGCATGTCATAAATTATTTTGGAATTGACTATGTATAATAGAGTAGACTGATTTTGTTAGTGAGTTAAGGGTGAATGCTCCATTATTTTCTTTTGTATTAGTAATCACTTTGTTCTTCCTTTGTTCTATAATATTATAGTGGATTCGATCATCCTTTTCTTTGCTAAATATCATACATTTTCTTGAACTTATGAGTTTAGTAATGAATAATAAAATATGTCCTTTTTATTTTATAAAATAGTAGATACCTTTGATTTTTACTTATATCTAGTTGATTTTTACACTAACCTCTCTAGCTTCTTATAGTTACACATCCTTTTTTATTGTGGTTTCTCTAGTTACAAATGGATTTGTTAATTTGAACATTTTTTTATTTCTAGAAATCGATTCATTGTAGAAAATAGAAATAGACATTAGAGTTTGTTCTTTAGAAAATTGTAGAAATGTAACTTCTATATGTAGTAAGATTTTTAAAGGTAGAAGCTATCAACCAAATTTTGTTTTAGCATAAGAAAACTATTTATTGATTGGATAGAAACAAAAATACTCAAGAGTTAAAGCTACCAAGTACTCAAAGTCTCTCTTCTAGAAACTTTTAGTAAAATTTCTTGAAAGATGTAAAGATCAATATTAAAACCATAGTATCATTATACTTGATGATAGCCCCAAAAAAATATTGCAAGAGGACACCTAATTTTCTACAACTAGTTATATATGATCCAAATCTAGAATACAATGATCATCTTATGTCCAAATCTAGAATACAATGATCATCTTATGTCTTTGTTAATACATTCTATATTTTTTTGGCTTGTATTAAATAACATCTAGCCCATATGGTTAAGTTATATATATGTTTATGATATTAATATATATAATTATCAGATCATGAACATTTCTTGAGTGTATTTATGATAAAGATTGTCAAGATTGTTGTCTTGTAAAATTATGCACATTCATCTTCAGTACAATATGCTTCTATCATTATATTTAGCCTTAATAGTAACTAACATGAAAGTATTGTTGTCTAAAAAATTTTTGAATGTTCAGCCTACTTTATAAATGAACATTGGGTGCTAAGTTATATTCATACTGTATTATATAGATGGTAAGATACAAAAGAATAATATCAAATTACTTAGATTAAGAACTATAGAGTATTGAGTAACAAAGACTTTTATATATTACTTAAAAGGTAAAATAAGTAATAATGTGGTTAATAATAGAATAGAAGGTGTAACCAATGAATTTGATCAAAATGTATAGTAAGCCACATAAAATAGAAAAAAATCCAAAATTAATGAAAATTATGTTACCTCCCATCCTGAAGTTGTCATTTGAAGATCATTTTTGTTATTTCTATTGTTGGAGCATAGTTGTGGCAATGTATGACATGTAGCTAGTTGTAACCTGTAATTGTCAGCTTGTGTGACCCATAGAAAATTGCAATAAGTTAAAAACTCATTTTTATGTAATTGAAGGTTTGGATTTATGACTAGGAAGGTGGTACAAATCATAGGAGATCACAAGCCATCCAAGAGATTTACAACTTACATGTGGTAGCATTGAGAGCCATGTGTTCTTTGGAAACTAAGGTTTAAAGTTGATTGCATGGCATGGTGCCTCGTAGTGATCCACAATGAAAAGTGTTAGCATTTAGGTTTTTTGATCATATCAAACTACAAAGAAGTTTAACTTATAATAGGTTTCAATTGAAAGGGACTATAGGAGGATTCAACTTATAGAAACCCATAGGAAGTTGCCAAAAAACTTTTAGAAATTGTTTGAATTCTAAATAGAATAAGGACTTGAACATGATGCTGTAAAAGAAAGAAAGAAAAATTTAATTGGGGCCTTTTACTAGTTGTGGAAGTCTCTTAGATGTGCGTGTGAAATACTTGAGATAAATGTGAGTTCCATGGGCATCTTAAATTGGTCATTGGGAAATTATATCTTCATCTTGGATAGTTGAGGTGAGGATTGTGAGGGTTGTAAAGGCTCATACTCTAAAACTATAATTAAGTGATGTTTGAATTGAGTGTAAGGAGTTATAGATCTTATGGGTTTGTGACTTATTTAATCATAATTTGTATTTTCATATATTTTTTTCATTCATGTATGCTTAATAGAGATATTTTTAGTGATTTTTTCCTTTCTAATTACATTGTGCATGAAATTGGTTATGATTGGGAGATGAATATTGATGGGACACGATATTGCATGGGCTGCGATATCGCGTCTTCCCCTGTGATATTGCATACGCGATATCGCAGTCTACTGCAATGTCTATAAATAAGAAGTGGCTCTCCCTTGTTCATCATCTAGTTTAGTTCCTTAGTGAAGCTCAGGCAGTTTTCCCCTTCCAGAGATTGATTATTTTCCAGTGTCTGCCCGTAGTGTAGTGAATGTAATTGTACGACATCCTCTATTCGAGTGTGACGTACTTGGACATGCACATGATCAGAAATAAAGATCGAGATTACTTCATCATTACAACATTCACTTTGTTTATTTATTTATTTAATTATTATTTACTATTTTCTTAGTTAATCTCTCTCTCACCCTTAAACTCCTAGTAACGCGAAATGAGTACGACTTGATTA
>MNCI01000195.1:7081-17300 GCA_015680685.1 Gnetum montanum
AGACTTAGTTAGTTAGTTAGAGTTAGTAATTAGTCTCTTCAACCCTTTATCTTTCAGCATAGGAGATAAAACTGAAAAGACATAAAAATCATATACCTCGGACTTACTTAACCATACACCGTGACAACTACAAGTAAGTATGGGAAGACAACGAATAATTAACCTTAAGTGTTCCATAAGGCGTGTAGGCACTTAGTCTGCAAAGTTCGACCGAATCGTGTGTGCTATGCTTGTATTCGTATGGTTGAGTGTAGGGGTACCTCGCCACTCATCATTGGCACTATTGCCGGGGACTAAGTGTTTAAGTGCTAAGTAGAACATAAGAGATCATTCACATCGTTGGGAGCCTAAATGAACCCTTAGGATTAATCAAACGAAAAATTTATATAATGGTTAAATAGCACACCGAATAATAAACATGTCTTCTTCTTCGAACAAGAGCAATTCACCACCTAGGGATCATACAAAGAACAGTTGGCAATCAAAAACACATAACCTAAATCTGCCAGTTCCTCAACAATATAAGGTGGTATATACTCATCCCGATGAGTACATACCTAGTTTTACTTTTATCCTCCATCAAGATGAACATATGCGCTGGAGAGACTTGCAAGGTAACATAGTATTACCTCCAGATCGTGCAGTCCCCAACATGCTCCTCTGTGCTCTGGCACAGATAAGCATGATGGAATTATACACAGAATATGTTGTGGCAGATTTTGACATGAGGGATTGCCATCCCACAGCAGCACAACGTTTAAGGGACTCAAGGCAGGAGAGCCAACATACACTGTTGAAGGGCAAAGAGGTCCCACACGTCCTAAGTGAAATCGGAGATGGTGAACCACTTATAACTGGTTCTTTATCGAAAGATGTTCCTCCTCCTAACGAGAGTGAGGAGGTGGGGTATTAGAACCTACGCTCCATGATACATAACCCTGGTATCGAAGCCAGTAGGAGTCCGGTGAACGCCGCATCAGAACCAGAATCAAGTCAAAATTCAGATCCAGACACAAGTCTCCGTCTAGCGACAAATTCAGTTAAGTTTACTCCTGACCCTGTTTGGCCAGAATGGTCTGTTAATCCAAATGATTTTTGGGAAACTCCGGAATGGAGATATGAAAGAATGGAATCAGAAAATTTGTATTTACTAGCTAAGACTTTATTTGAGTATAAAGAAGATAGTAAGAAGAAGCGTACTTTAGGTCATTTATATTGGCAAACTGTTGCTAAGCCTATAGAAGAACGTCTTGAGATATTGTCAAAATATTATTGGACTATGGGTTCTATGTATGTTTCTACTCCTAATCTAGCTGAAAAGCGTATTGCCATCATACCCAAGAAAAGCCCATCTTGTCCTAATTTTGGTTCAGAATTATTTGGCACTCTGTTAAGTTCTAAATCATGTCCGTCAAGTCCAATGACCCCATCAAGCCCTACCAATTCCTCTGATCAAGTTACCTTTTCATTAGAACCGCTATCATCTGAAGAAGCTTCAAGTTCTTATCCATATCTTGTCACCTCCCATGATAAATATGGAAGATCATATCTTTATCCTCCAACCCCAATAGCCGATTTATTTGAAGATGAAGGCGAAAATCCTTTTGAGGCAGAAGATCAAGCCTTGTTAGGCGAAATTATGGCAGGAAGAAGATTAATTGCAGATGAAAACTCTGCTGCTGTTTTTGATCAAGCTACAGAAGAACGTGAAGATGCTGAAGCACAGCGCAACGTTCGTCTTCAGATCTTTCAAATGCTCCAACAAGTCGCAGCACAGGCTGATGGCGATCTAGACAATTGGGAAGCCGATTGGGAGCAAATGCCCGAAATTGATGACTCTGATGAAGATGCAGTAGTACCTGGTCCCAGGATCAATATGCTCAGATCCAGGTCACATTCAGTCACGGTAGAAGCAGATAAGGGCAAAGGTAAAGAAGGTGAAGTCTCTGAAGAACAAAAAGCAATATTGCCTTTTTCTGAAGCATTGTTGAAAGCTAAGTCATTTATGGCGGGAGGAGTACACAAAGACCTTAAGTTTCCAGAAATCCCGAAAGATGCAATTTACAATTTTGCAAATATCTTTTCAGCCCGGATGGCAACCTCAATCAAACAATCAGAAGCAATTTTGGATATCAAAGGAAAAGGTATTCGTCCAATCTTATTACCTTTATTTACCGATGAAGAAGTAGATAAGTGGAAATCTCAAGGTCATGCTTATGTACATCTCGGACAGATTGATATTATAGTTAGCCCCAAGTTTAATTATGAGATAGGTGCAGAATATGTTGTTACATTATTAGATAGTCGAGTTATCGGCAATGGTGTTAGTCAAGATAATGATATAGCATGGGAAACAGCAAAAATCTGTCAGTTTCAGGGAACGTTAGATGCTGATGCATTATGTACGGTGCAGCCTAATTATCAGTTGTCTCTTGAAGATGATTTCATTACCAACGCCTTGTTGCTCTGTATTGAAATCCATGGTATAGATTTACTCCCAGGATCAGTTTATGCAGCTGTTGCAGTTCGAGGTACTTACCAGCTGTCTAACACAATTTTAATGAATCACAAGTTAAAATGGGGAGTGCAGTTTCCAAAGGGGAGTCAACATTTGAAGGCTTGTGGAAAATCTATCGCAACACCCAATTATGTGCAAAGCTTTCCCAGAATCCAGAATTTGATTCAAGCTCAAGAGTTCAAGACTGTGGAAAAGGCAAAACGAAGATGGAGTCAGTATCCTATCCAACAGTTTGGAAGGCAGGCAACTATTACTTTAGAAGCATTACCTCCAGTATTGCCTACACAAAAATATGAGGAATCTTCGCCAAGTTATGACACAAGAGCTGCCATACTCATGTTCCAGAATCCATCCTTTCGTCAAGTTGGTTCACGAAGGTTATTGCAAGGTGGACAGTGGCCACCCAAAGGAGCTTATGCTACTACGGCCTCCGAAGCAGATCCGCCTACAACAAGAGCAGACTGTAGTTATCTGTTAGAACATACGGCAACCAGTGCCACGGAGCAAGGAGAAAATACCAGACAACTTAACTATTTATGTCATTGGACCTCTTATGCGTCACAACACATCACTCAGTTGCATGATCAAGTTGTGCAGATGGAAGAAGGAGTGACCAGTCAGCTCTCTCAAATGTCGCAAGAAATGGCGCAACACTTAGCAAGTTATGATGCCATAGTGCAACAACGTCAACAACAAGCGAGCGCGACGAAGCAGCGATTGAAGACAGCCTTTGCTGTGGAAAATCAACTTTCACTTCCACGACTAGTTGAACCAGCAAAGAAAGCCAGCACAAAGGCAGAAACGTCCGCATTTTCAGATCCACGAGATCGTCTGTTAATAGAACGAATCAGACAAATGCAGATAGACAAAACAGCTTCAGCTTCAACATCAGAAGAAGCAAAAGAAGATGAAGACAGAGAAGGATGCCAAGGACACATAATGATGGCTCGAAGAGCGTATGCCAATCCACCCTGGCAGCGACCACCACCATCACAACCTCCTGCTTTTACAGCATTCCAGCATTGGCCAGCATCATCGGTTCCAGTCATCGACATTGATTATCTTCCCCCAAAGGAAGTATTGCACGCAATCCGTTTATGGATTGATCAGCTTAGAGTCAGTATGCAGCTGCTACGCATGGATGAGAAGACAGTCATTTTAGGAGGATTTTCACGCGCATGTGGAAAAATCAGACATTGGTGGGAAGGCACCACACAAGAGCAGAAAAATCAGATTACAGCTACTGGCTTGCAAGGTGTGTTTGTCTCTTTAGTAACAGAATTTACTGTTGATCTGTCTGCTAATCTCAGATTGAAAGATAAACTGTTGCTTAGTCAAAGAAAATTAGAAGATTTAAAATACTTTGAACAGTTTAGTGCTGAGTATTCTAATGAGGTTTATAGATTAGCTCTCCATAGAGATCAAATGATTCCCTATCTCTATTTAGGAAGCTTACCAGCCAAATTAGGGCAAATGGTTTTATACAAGGCAATGGAAAAGAATATTGATCTGTCCCTTACCTACTTCACCGATCTTATTCACATGGTGAGACAAGAATTGCAGACTGCCTGTTATAATATTCAGTTACATCGCCTACTCCCTTCAGCGGAAGTTTGTGCAAATTTAGATGGGGTAGATGTATTTGGAAAACCCCCAAGAAGACAAAGGCGACGTACGACAACCAGTAGAAGACCAAAGATGCAACATTACCGGGGACCACCTAGGTTTAAGCATCGCAAATGGACACGCCGATTCAAGCGAGCCGGCCCGAAAAGATTCTTTGCAAAGAAAAGACGAGGATCATTCAATCGTCAGAATGTGACATGCTACGCTTGCAAGAATCAAGGACATTATGCGCATGAATGCCCCCAGAAGAAAGATAAAGTGCATCCAAGGATTAAAGCATTTTATGAAAGCTATATTCATGAATGGGAACCAGTCGAAGATCCAGAAGAAGAGAAGGAACAAGTATTTACAATCCAGGTCTTAACAGATAGTGAATCAGATCATTCCAGTTCGTCCGACGAAGATAGCGCTATTGAAGAAGTAGCAGAACCTGAAGACGTACCACGAAATCTCATGATGCAAGCCATTCCAGAAATTCCAGAAGATTGGTTTGAAGACATTGAGATCAATACCGAAGTTGATTCTTGGTTAAATGATCAGCCGGTTTGGTCAGACGACAAAGAATCATCCATACCTCTTGAAGATGAGCTCATGCCAGATGCAGATCGAGATTCAAGTATCAGTTCCACATTAGGATGCAAAGAGACACTATTAAAAGCTGCATCAGAAGAAGATTCAGATCAAGAAAGCCCTCCAAAGGTTATCAAGCAAAAGCTACCCCAATTCAAAGCAACGCCATATCCAAAGCGGTTTCCAGTCAACCTCGAATTAAAGAATTGGAGCGATCCGACACCACCAGCACAGGTAGACCATCAAACAACACATCAGATTAAGCATTTGTTATCTTTGCACAGTGTCTTGTTAATTCCAATAAAGATAGCAGTTGATGGAATTAGTAAATGGAAGAAATATCAAGCATTCATTGATACAGGAGCTTCATTGAATTTTTGTCATAAAGATGTGTTAGATTGTTGGATTACTAGTAAACCTATGGTATTAGAAACAATGAATGGTTCACGAGAACTCACACAATTTGCTTTCAATATTCCTGTCAAGCTGAATGAAGAAAATGTTGGACCAGCAAATTTTGTTCAAGTTTCAGATAGTGGTTATGATATTGGCCTAGGAGCACATTTCATGGATTCTATAGGGCCATACACCATAGGACAAGATATGATTGTTTGTTCTAGTAAGTCTGCACAAGACCAGTCCAAAATTATTGTCTCAAGGATTCCGTTAATGTTATGGAAAAATAAACATCCGCAGATCAGGGCCACATTCAACAAGTTCAACCCATCCTTAAAAGAAGTTTTATCTCAAATAGAATTAGAAGACATAGCAAGAAAGAAGTATGCTAGAATTCAGCAAATGAAAAAGGCACAGATAAATTTAACAGATCCTAAGCAGCAGATACTTAGTGACTGTTTTGATGATTTAAAGAAATGTTGTTGCGAGCACCCATTACAGTTCTGGGATCGCGATAGTCCGGAAGCACATATCCCAACTGTTCATAATATTCCAGTGCAGTCTAAGGTTATAGTACTCAATCAACAAGATGTAGCAGAAATGGAAAGTCAGATTGCAGAGTTCATGGCGAAAGGCCTGATCCAAAAATCTCAGTCTAACTATGCATGTTCTAGTTTCATTGTCAGAAATCATGCAGAAATTGCGCGAGGTAAAGCTAGAATGGTTATCAATTATATTCCGTTAAATGCAGTAACAATTGATATAAAATGGCCATTACCCAACAAAGAGATGCTTATCCAAGCTGTTGCAGTAAAGAAGGTGTTTAGTAAGTTTGATTGTAAAAGCGGGTATCATCAAATTCGAATCACTCCCGAAGATATCCATAAAACAGCATTTTCCACACCTCAGGGTTTGTTCGAATGGAAAGTTATGCCCTTTGGACTAAAGAATGCTCCAGCACAATTTCAGCGCAGAATGGATAGTATTTTTAAGCCTGTATCTAATTTTGTGGCTAATTATATCGATGATTTTGTTGTCTATTCTGATTCTATGCCAGAACATGTCATTCATCTACAAAAGTTTGCAGCCTTATGCCTTCAGCACGGAATTGGTCTCTCCTCTGATCAGAAGAAGTTTCAGATTGGTAAATCTGCAATTGAATTTCTTGGCGTAACTATTCAGGATGGAAAGATTCACATGCAACCACATGTCCTCGCCAAAATTAATAAGTTTCCAGATCAGCTAATAAACAAGGAACAATGTCTGAGGTTCTTAGGATGTATCAATTATGTCTCTCGGCATATTGATCAGTTGTCTGATAAAACAAAAGACATTCGTTGGTGCAAGAATCAGCAACCATTTGTTTGGACCAAGAAAGCTACTAAACAGGTACAGTTACTCAAAGAAGAATGTCAAAGGTTACCACCTCTCCAACCAATTGGTAAAGGACCATTCATCCTCAACACAGATGCCAGCTACGACGCATGGGCAGCAGTGCTTCTCCAATCAAGCAACAGCCGAGAATCAGAACAAGTTTGTGCTTACGCGTCCGGGATATTTCAAAAGAATGAGCTCAACTATTGGCCTGCAGAAAAGGAGATCTTAGCGGCAATTCGCGGTTTAGAGAAATTTCACATTCACCTTATTGCTGAACCGTTCATTCTCAGAACAGATTCTTCTAACCTGGCAACACTTTTAAAAAGAAGAATTAGTCCTTCCCCGAAGCTTTAAAGGTTTGCATGGTGGCAATTTCTTTTAGCTCAGTATAAGTTTTCTGTTGAACGCATTCCAGGTGTTACCAATAGTCTCCCAGATGCTTTGACACGAGAATTGAAGCCTCAAATAAAGATGTTTCACGCAGAATCTAGCAGCGGTTCAATGAACCCACTTCAAGATAATGAGGAATGGAAACTTTGGCCAGTGGCAACTCTCGAAGATCGTGTTCGATGGGTAAGATCAGTCACTAGTCTCTTTCCACAGGAATCATCATTAAGCCAATCCAAGCAGTATCCAACATTGGATTTCTTTGTCAACATGGCGGGACGTTTTGATTGTGTAATCAACAATCTAAGATGGAGTAGGCTCGAAGCAAAGTTGCTCCGACATCTGCAAGCCACCAACACTTTGGATAACCTTATCCTCATCCGTCGTCCACTGTTCGCCAATGATCAAGCCAGAAGTTTCTTAAACGAAACCGTGGAAGCTACGCAATGGGAAGAAAAGCTCTGCACGCATTTCCAGCGCATCAACTTTTTTCAAGAGCTTACTTGGTACGCCAACGAAAACGTAGTACCTAAGCAACTTCAGCTGCAAGATACCGAAGATATCACATCAACGCCAGCAGGGATTCTCACTGAACTATCAAAGCTTATCAAAGATTGCTTCGACTGCAAGAAGGCACGTGGCAAGATCTGCTCGGTTCATCGTGCGATCTTAAAAGCTATTTAGGCGTGGCTTGTACGCCTTAGTCGCTTGGCTTGCACGCCAAGTTGTTTGTTGTTTTCACCTCAGTCTTCTATAAATACTGGTGTATGTGTGTGGAGATAGATAGAGAGAATAAAGAGATATAGAAAGTAAGATAGATAGTGTGAGTCTGTATAAGCTCTGTCTGTATGCCTCTGTATATGCATGATGTGTTTCAGTTGTTTAATAAAGTTTAGTGCCTTGCTTGCTGTTTTGATATACGCAGTTGTTCTTCTATCCAGCGTTTTGTTTCTCCTCATCCGAGCTATCATCATAGTTTTCTTTAACATACTGAAATGAATGCTGTTTGGCTGAACCCGCATTTCATATTGTTCTGTCTGCTTATTCTCCTGGTTCTTGCGCTAATGTTCCTGGCTATCTATTCGCTCATTAGTTTTTGGTTGGTGCGTTGAGCGAGTCCTTCCTTTGTCTCTTGGTTTGGTGTACGATTGCTGAAAGTCTTGCGGCTCAGCAGGTTTCCTGTTTTCTGTACGTTGTAAGCTGTGGTTCGAAGGAACTCCTTTGTCCTGAAACTCCCATAGAAGCGCCTGGGATTGTGCGCGTAGAGGTTGAGTCGTGGGACGCTGTGCGAGGCAGCAAATCATGGCGAATGACGAAAGGAGACGGGGAAAACTGATCGTACCGTTCGATGATCCGCGTTCGTTTCATGCAAAGCTTGAGCGCGAAGGAAATGCCCTGAGAGACGCCCAAAAATGGTATCGGAGCCAGTAGGAGTCCGGTGAACGCCGCATCAGAACCAGAATCAAGTCAAAATTCAGATCCAGACACAAGTCTCCGTCTAGCGACAAATTCAGTTAAGTTTACTCCTGACCCTGTTTGGCCAGAATGGTCTGTTAATCCAAATGATTTTTGGGAAACTCCGGAATGGAGATATGAAAGAATGGAATCAGAAAATTTGTATTTACTAGCTAAGACTTTATTTGAGTATAAAGAAGATAGTAAGAAGAAGCGTACTTTAGGTCATTTATATTGGCAAACTGTTGCTAAGCCTATAGAAGAACGTCTTGAGATATTGTCAAAATATTATTGGACTATGGGTTCTATGTATGTTTCTACTCCTAATCTAGCTGAAAAGCGTATTGCCATCATACCCAAGAAAAGCCCATCTTGTCCTAATTTTGGTTCAGAATTATTTGGCACTCTGTTAAGTTCTAAATCATGTCCGTCAAGTCCAATGACCCCATCAAGCCCTACCAATTCCTCTGATCAAGTTACCTTTTCATTAGAACCGCTATCATCTGAAGAAGCTTCAAGTTCTTATCCATATCTTGTCACCTCCCATGATAAATATGGAAGATCATATCTTTATCCTCCAACCCCAATAGCCGATTTATTTGAAGATGAAGGCGAAAATCCTTTTGAGGCAGAAGATCAAGCCTTGTTAGGCGAAATTATGGCAGGAAGAAGATTAATTGCAGATGAAAACTCTGCTGCTGTTTTTGATCAAGCTACAGAAGAACGTGAAGATGCTGAAGCACAGCGCAACGTTCGTCTTCAGATCTTTCAAATGCTCCAACAAGTCGCAGCACAGGCTGATGGCGATCTAGACAATTGGGAAGCCGATTGGGAGCAAATGCCCGAAATTGATGACTCTGATGAAGATGCAGTAGTACCTGGTCCCAGGATCAATATGCTCAGATCCAGGTCACATTCAGTCACGGTAGAAGCAGATAAGGGCAAAGGTAAAGAAGGTGAAGTCTCTGAAGAACAAAAAGCAATATTGCCTTTTTCTGAAGCATTGTTGAAAGCTAAGTCATTTATGGCGGGAGGAGTACACAAAGACCTTAAGTTTCCAGAAATCCCGAAAGATGCAATTTACAATTTTGCAAATATCTTTTCAGCCCGGATGGCAACCTCAATCAAACAATCAGAAGCAATTTTGGATGTCAAAGGAAAAGGTATTCGTCCAATCTTATTACCTTTATTTACCGATGAAGAAGTAGATAAGTGGAAATCTCAAGGTCATGCTTATGTACATCTCGGACAGATTGATATTATAGTTAGCCCCAAGTTTAATTATGAGATAGGTGCAGAATATGTTGTTACATTATTAGATAGTCGAGTTATCGGCAATGGTGTTAGTCAAGATAATGATATAGCATGGGAAACAGCAAAAATCTGTCAGTTTCAGGGAACGTTAGATGCTGATGCATTATGTACGGTGCAGCCTAATTATCAGTTGTCTCTTGAAGATGATTTCATTACCAACGCCTTGTTGCTCTGTATTGAAATCCATGGTATAGATTTACTCCCAGGATCAGTTTATGCAGCTGTTGCAGTTCGAGGTACTTACCAGCTGTCTAACACAATTTTAATGAATCACAAGTTAAAATGGGGAGTGCAGTTTCCAAAGGGGAGTCAACATTTGAAGGCTTGTGGAAAATCTATCGCAGCACCAAATTATGTGCAAAGCTTTCCTCGAATCCAGAATTTAAATCAAGCTCAAGAGTTCAAGACTGTAGAAAAGGCAAAACGACGATGGAGTCAGTATCCTATCCAACAGTTTGGCAGGCAGGCAACTATTACTTTAGAAGCATTACCTCCAGTATTGCCTACACAAAAGTATGAGGAATCTTCATTGCCAAGTTATGACACAAGAGCTGCCATACTCATGTTCCAGAATCC